>JBBHAA010003842.1:0-144338 GCA_037953035.1 Aquarana catesbeiana
CCCCAGCAGCACTATACCCCCCAGCAACAATACCCCACCCCCACCCCCCCAGCACACTAGACACACCCCAGCAACAATAGACCCCACCCCAGCAACAATACCCCACCCCCACCCCCCAGCAACACTAGACACACCCCAGCAACAATAGACCCCACCCCAGCAACAATAGATTCCCTCAGCAATAATAGACATCCCCAGCAACAATAGAACCCACCCCAGAAATAATAAACCCTCCCAGCACTAATATATCCCCCAGCAATATTAGATACCCCCAGCAACAATAACCCCCCCCCCCCAGCAACACCAGATCCCCCAGCAATAATAGATCCACCACACAACATTTTACCCCCACCCACAGCAACAATGGGTCCAGCCCGGCAACAATAGACCCCCAGCAACAACAGATTTCCCAGCAATAATAGACATCCCCAGCAACACTAGATTCCCCCAGCAACAATAGATCCACCACACAACATTTTTCCCCCACCCACAGCAACAATGGGTCCAGCCCAGCAACAATAGACCCCCAGCAACAACAGATTTCCCAGCAGCCAGCAACAATAGACCTATTCCTCAACAATTCCCCCTCCCCCAACAATAGATCATTCCCCAGCAGCACTATACCCCCCCAGCAACAATACCCCCCCCCAGCAACACTAGACCCCACCCCAGCAACAATAGATTCCCCCAGCAACACCAGATCCCCCAGCAATAATAGACATCCCCAGCAACACTAGACCCACCCCAGAAGTAATAAATCCCCCCCCCCAGCACTAATATATCCCCCAGCAACACTAGACCCACCCCAGAAATAATAAATCCCCCCCAGCACTAATATATCCCCCAGCAATATTAGATACCCCCAGCAACACTGGACCCACCCCAGAAACAATACATCTCCCAGCAACAATAGATCCACCACACAACATTATAACCTCCCCTCAGCAACAATGGATTGCACATTACAAAATACCACTCCAGTGACAATAGATCCACCCCAGCAACAACAGATTTCCCAGTAGCCAGCAACAATGTATCTCTCCCTCAACAATTGCCCCCCCCCCCAGCAACAATAGAGCCCCACACAAAAATAGATTCCTGCCAGCATATCTCAGTACCATCACCATTACATACATTGAGTGCTAGAGGGGCCGGAACTGCGTCCCCACTGAAAACAGCCGATAGTGACACAAGTCATATTGTGATATATATTGTAATGGAATATTATTAAAAATTCCCGCTGTCATTTTCTGTGAAATGCAATATGGCCACCTGGAGGCGCTGTGTACACAGATAGTATACAGAGCCCCGCCCCCCCAAAAATGTCATTTCCTGCTTGTGTGATTGGCTGGCTGATTTTTCCAGAAATCTGTAAAATACAAGTCAGAATTCTAGTTTTGCTTCTTGTCACCACTTGTCTGGTCCGTTTATAAACGGCATGGTGGACACGGGGCGGAGTCAAGGCGAACGGCGGGCTGCTGCCGCTTGTTGTTGGCTGTGACAGCCGGTGAAGGGCGATCTGTGCGAACCATCCTTTCTTATTTTAAGGGGTTGTCAAAATGCTGCACCTACAGGGTTCTAGTGGAGGAAAGTGGCAGGGTCTGCATCCCTTTAGACATGATATCCCTGCGGGAAATGCCTATAAATTGTCAGGAGAGGCGGAGATCACACTGATCGAATTACAGGCAATTTCTATAGATCAGGGGTCTTCAAACTACGGCCCTCCAGTTGTTCAGGAACTACAATTCCCATCATTCCCCAGTCATGTCTGTGGATGTCAGAGTTTTACATTGTCTCATGGGACTTGTAGTTCCACAACAGCTGGAGAGCCGCAGTTTGAAGATTCTTCCTATAGATGAACAGCTATGGAGTTTTTTTTTTTATATAAATACCCCCCTGAAGGATTTGGTCATATATATAATGATATATATATATATATTTGTGCCCGGGGGTTCAGGCTCAGGGCGGGGGAAGGGACCCCTACTGCGGAATGTAAAGTCATTTAAAAGGAATTCTTCAAATATTTGTGACACAACAGGAGTGAGAAGTTCTTGTGAAATCGCGTTCTATGGAAATCATCGGGAAATCGATCGTCAGCCACATCTGTCCAGCTAGAGAAGGGTGGGAGATGCATTGTCCTGGGGGGCCATCTGAGGTCACAATAGAGATATCAGGTCTGGTATATACAGTGCCTTGAAAAAGTATTCATACCCCTTGACATTTTCCACAATTTGTCATGTTACAACCAAAAACATGAATGCATTTTATTGGGATTTTATGTGATAGACCAACACAAAGTGTCACATAATTGTGAAGTGGAAGGAAAATGATAAATGATACAAATAAATATGTGAAAAGTGTGGGGGGGGGGGTATTTGTATTCAGCCCCCTTTACTCTGATACCCCTAATTAAAATCTAGTGGAACCAATTGTCTTCAGAAGTCACCTAATTAGTAAATAGAGTCCACCTGTGTGTCATTTAATCTCAGTATAAATGCAGCTGTTCTGTGAAGCCCTCAGAGGTTTGTTAGAGAACCTTAGTGAACAAACAGCATCATGAAGAACAAGGAACACACCAGACAGGTCAGGGATAAAGTTGTGGAGAAGTATAAAGCAGGGTTAGGTTATAAAAAAATCTCCCAAGCTTTGAACATCTCACGGAGCTCCAATTCAATCCATCATCGGAAAATGGAAAGAGTATGGCACAACTGCAAACCTACCAAGACATGGCCGTCCACCTAAACTGACCGGCCGGGCAAGGAGAGCATTCATCAGAGAAGAGCCAAGAGGTCCATGGTAACTCTGGAGGAGCTGCAGAGATCCACAGCTCAGGTGGGAGAATCTGTCCACAGGACAACTATTAGTCGTGTTCTCCACAAATCTGCCCTTTATGGAAGAGTGACAAGAAGAAAGACATTGGTGAAAGAAAGTCATAAGAAGTCCTGTTTGTAGTTTGTGAGAAGCCATGTGGAGGACACAGCAAACATGTGGAAGAAGGTGATCTGGTCACATGAGACCAAAATTCAACTTTATGGCCTAAAAGTAAAACGTTATGTGTGGAGGAAAACTAACACTGCACATCACCCTGAACACACCATCCCCACCGTGAAACATGGTGGTGGCAGCATCATGTGGTGGGGATGCTTTTCTTCAGCAGGGACAGGGAAGCTGGTCAGAGTTGATGGGAAGATGAATGGAGACAAATACAGGGCAATCTTAGAAGAAAACCTGTTAGAGTCTACAAAAGACTTGAGACTGGGGCGGAGGTTCACCTTCCAGCAGGACAACGACCCGAAACATCCAGCCAGAGCTACAATGGAATGGTTTAGATCAAAGCATATTCATGTGTTAGAATGGCCCAGTCACAGTCCAGACCTAAATCACATTGAGAATCTGTGGCAAGACTTGAAAATTGCTGTTCACAGACGCTCTCCATCCAATCTGACAGAGCTTGAGATATTTTACAAAGAAGAAGAATGGGCAGAAATGTCCTCTCTAGATGTGCAAAGCTGGTAGAGACATCCCCAAAAAGACTTGTAGAGAAAGGGGGTTCTACAAAGTATTGACTCCGGGGGGCGCCATACAAATGCCCCCCCCCCCCCCCCCCACACACACACACTTTTCACATATTTATTTGTATCATTTATCATTTTCCTTCCACTTCACAATTATGTGACACTTTGTGTTGGTCTATCACATAAAATCCCAATAAAATACATTTACGTTTTTGGTTGTAACATCACAAAATGTGGGAAATTTCAAGGGGTATGAATACTTTTTCCAGGCACTGTACATAGTTGGGGGAAGCTGGAACAATGTATAAAATATCCAGACCTGGAATTTGGGATTATTGTTCATGTTTAGTACAATAGTGGACTCCTCTGTATCAGAGATCAGCGTTTATCTATATTACCCCCCAATAAATATATAAAATCCTTTTTTGTCACATAAACCTCTATGATCAGCAACAAAAAATACACAAAAGTTATTTGAGTGACACAAACCCGATATAGGACCCAATATTTTGGTAAAATATCCACTTACTGAATCGGCACACATTACACATTGTTGGGCACACATTTACCCCTTTGATCACCCCTAGATGTTAACTCCTTCCCAGCCAGTGTCATTAGTACAGTGACAGTGCATAGTATTATCACTGATCGCTGTATTAGTGTCACTGGAGATGTCAGTGACAGTTATTCAGGTCCCACCAAGTGTCAGTTAGTGTCAGATTGGCCACCACACTATCACAGTCCCACTATAAGTTGCTGATCACCGTGATTAGAAGTATAAAAAAAACCCATAAAAATTCCAGTATATATCCCATAGTTTGTAGACGCAATAAATTTCACACAAACCAATCAAGATACGCTTATTAGGAATTTTTTTTTACTAAAGACATGTAGCGGAATACATTTTGTCAAAATTTCTGAAGAAATGTGATATTTTTTTATTAGCTATGTCCTCAGTGATTAGACTGCAACATTGTAACTTTTCTAAGGAGGAGATGATATCATCCCCTACAAACAAAGCGCAGGAACACGTATGAAACACACACCAGCGCATGCAGTAGTGTGACCCAACTAAAAGCTTATTTTAACCCCCCAAAAAAAGGATCCTGCTCCTTTAAAGCATGTTATGTGACACAGTGCTTGTCCGGTGTCATTTGGCCCCCTGTAACACCTAAAAAACCCGTCTGATCTGCCAGTTTCTCCCCTCCCCTCTGTAAACTGACCACAGTGTATGATGGCTGCTGAGACCAGACACCGTGGTCAGATTACGTGCTTCTGTCATCAGCAGGTCTACTATCTGCTCTCCTCTCTGCTCCTGTGTCCTCCTCCCCCTCCCCTCTCTTGCTGCTCTCATAACACTGACCTGTATACACCATCAGCACTGCCTCCTATCGCCGTGTCCCCCTCTGTGTGTGATTTATAAATAGAAATGCTGTAAATACCTCATTTCACAGCCGAGAATGCAATCACATGACCGGCCAGCTCTCTCCTCCTTTCCTCCTCCTCCCCTCCAGACTGGCATTAGCAGAGGAATCTCAGCCCCGCCCACTGCATCTCTCAGAGGAGGAAAGGAGAAAGCTGGCCGGTCATGTGATCCCAATCTCAGTGTAGCGTCACATATGGCAATCCATCACATTTTGGCTACCCGCTGGAGTGCGCATGCGTGACGCCGCCATATGTGTGCCAACACTTTTACGACAAAACAGCACAGTGAAAGTGGCTCCACCCCTAAGTCCAGGTTCAAGCCACTTTGCAACAGGGCCCCTCGCAGGCTCGCTTCTCTCGCCACGCTTGGGGCATGGCCTCGCTTCACTTGGCATAATTATATTCTAACTCTGTGTCCAGTTGGATGGTGCGGCTTGAACCTGGACTTAGGGGTGGAGCCACATAATAACTGCGCAAGCGCAGTTTGACATTGGTTCCATCACACTATCTGACGGTTTTAGTGTGTCGTAAAAGTGTTGGAACCCATATGGAGGCGTCGCGCATGCGCACTCCAGCGGATAGCCAAGATGTGATGGGTCGCCATATGTGACGCTACACCGGCAGTGAAATTAGGTATTTACAACATTTGTTTTCATAAATCGCACACAGAGGGGGACACTACAATAGGAGGCGGTGCTGATGGTGTATACAGGTTAGAGGGGCTTAACAACCACTTTAAGGGATCTGCGGCCCCTATATTGCTACCCTGGGATTAGGAAAGGAGTGCCTGGGGCTCAGTTGTGGCAGGAGAGGATGGAGCAGTAGAGGGCAACCAAACAAGGGATACAATGGGGGGACCAGGGAGGAGAGGGATTGGGGTGAACAGCTGGGACTGTCCTTAAAGTTTTCAACAAATATCAAGTCTTGTCTATCAGAGCATCCATCCCCCCCCCCCCCCCGGCCCCCGCTGGTCTTCAGAGTCCTGGAGGTTGTGCGAAGTTTTTAAAAAAAGGAAGGCGCTCTTCTATTGGAATTAAAGATGAAAACATTTAGCTGCAAAATTTGGGTAAAATGTTCTGAGCTGTTCCTTTAGTGAATGGTTTGTCGCTTGTCCCCCGAGGGTTAAGAGCGGGGCATTGTGGAGTGCGGGAGAGGCACATATGGCTTCCTTGTTTGTGACGCAACGTGAGTGGCCCTTGTGTGCTGATTGATTGTGAGGCGATGCGTAGAGCGAACACCTGCCTCCTCTCCTATCTCTGATTCATGAATGGGAAGAGACTATTCTTAGCTGTGATGATGAAGTCACGGAAAGACGGGAGGAGGGAGGTGATCGGCGTTCACCTGCTGCCCACACACTACAGCTTCCGTCTTCTCTTACAGAGAGTACACCTGATAACCCACTGGCCTTATTCCACCGGCTGCTACGGCCAACCACGGGTCCTACTGCCCTACTGTTCTATCACTCTATCGCCGTACTGGGCTACCACCCTACCACTCTACTGCCCTACCGCTCTACTTTCCTATCGCTCTACCACCCTACCACTCTACTGCCCTACCGCTCTACTTTCCTATCGCTCTACCACCCTACCACTCTACTGCCCTATCGCTCTACTTTCCTATCGCTCTACCGCCCTACCACTTTACTGCCCTACCGCCCTACCACTCTACCTCCTACCGCCCTACCACTCTACTGCCCTACCACTCTACTGCCCTACCGCTCTACTTCCCTATTGCTCTACCGCCCTACCACTTTACTGCCCTACCGCCCTACCACTCTACTGCCCTACCGCCCTACCACTCTACTGCCCTACCGCTCTACTTTCCTATCGCTCTACCGCCCTACCACTCTACTGCCCTACCGCCCTATCACTCTACTGCCCTACCGCCCTACTTCCCTATCGCTCTACCGCCCTACCACTTTACTGCCCTACCGCTCTACCACTATACTGCCCTACCACTCTACTGCCCTACCGCTCTACTTCCCTATCGCTCTACCGCCCTACCACTTTACTGCCCTACCGCCCTTCCACTCTACTGCCCTACCGCTCTACTTCCCTACTGCTCTACCGTCCCAACCACTCTACTGCCCTACCGCCCTACCGCTCTACTGCCCTACCACTCTACTGCCCTACCACCCTACCACTCTACTGCCCTACCACCCTACCACTCTACTGCCCTACCACTCTACTTCCCTATCACTTTACCGCCCTAACACTCTACTGCCCTACCGCCCTACCACTCTACTGCCCTACCGCTCTACTGCCCTACCGCCCTACCACTCTACTGCCCTACTGCTCTACTTCCCTATCGCTCTACCGCCCTACCACTCTACTGCCCTACCACTCTACTGCCCTACCACCCTACCGCCCTACCGCTCTACTTCCCTATCGCTCTACCGCCCTACCACTCTACCGCCCTACCACTCTACCGCCCTACCACTCTACCGCCCTACCACTCCACCGCCCTACCACTCTACCGCCCTACCACTCTACCGCCCTACCACTCTACTGCCCTACCACTCTACCGCCCTACCACTCTACCGCCCTACCACTCTACTGCCCTACCGCCCTACCACTCTACTGCCCTACCACTCTACTGCCCTACCACTCTACTGCCCTACCACCCTACCACTCTACTGCCCTACCACCCTACCACTCTACTGCCCTACCGCCCTACCACTCTACTGCCCTACCGCCCTAGCACTCTACTGCCCTACCACTCTACTGCCCTACTGCCCTACCACTCTACTTCCCTACCGCTCTACTTCCTATCGCTCTACTGCCATACCACTCTACTGCCCTACCACTCTACTGCCCTACCGCTCTACTTCCCTATTGCTCTACCGCCCTACCACTCTACTGCCCTACCACTCTGCCCAATTGTTCTACCGCCCTATCGTTCTACTGCGGTACTGCCCTACCACTCAACTGCCCTACCGCTCTACTGCCCTACCGTTCTACTGCCCTATCGGTGTACTGCCCTACCACTCTACTGCCCTACTACTCTATCACCCTACTGCTCTATTGCCCTACCGCTCTACTGTCCTACCATTTTACTGCCCTGCCGCTCTACTTTCCCTACCACCCTTCCGCTTTATGTTGAGTCCCAAGGAATCAGCCCAACCACACATGGATCTTCTTAAATCTGAATCCCAGCTATGGATATGCAGACATGGTGGCATGGGTCCAGCTTGGATCCATGTAACTATGTATATACCATACCTGTGGAGTCCCTCTAGGGCAGGGCTCCCCAAACTTTTTACTACAAGGGTCACATTACTGCCCTACCTATCTCCATAGAGATACACATCCTGTGATATCCAAGGCAGACACAATAGAACATTGGAATACAAACCCCAAACTAGCACAACAAATAGTACACAACACAATGAGACAACACACATTATATATACATATATACAGCATTGAGTCTGACTAGCACAGATCAGACTGGATTTCTCATTCACCTTGCAAAGAGTATTGTTCCCTTACAATCCAGGGTCCCCAGAGTCTGTGTGTCTTGGGGGACATGGACCTGAATCTAAAGTAACGCCACCTCAAGGGTCCCCAGGCATACAGCTCACAACGAGCACCGTTCCCCCAAATGCCAGGGCCCATAATCAGTGAGCAGCAAGAGGCTGGCATTCAGTCCCCTCCAAAAGCCTCTGTCCCGGCTAGGTCTGTCACACTAGTAAAAACAATAAAAAAAAAAGTCCATAAACATATCCCATAGTTTGTAGACGCTATAACTTTTGCGCAAACCAATCAATATACGCTTTATTGTGATTTTATTTACCAAAAATATGTATCGGGATACCTTTCAGCCTAAACTGAGGAAGAAATTTTATTTTTTTACATTTTTTTTATTGGATGTTTTATAGCAGAAAGTAAAAAAGATTGTTTTTTTTTTTTTTTTTTATCTTTCAAAATTGTCGCTCTTTTTTTGTTTATAGCACAAAAAAATAAAAAAAAGCAGAGCTGATCAAATACCACCAAAAGAAAGATCTATTTGTGGGGAAAAAAAGGACATCAATTTTGTTTGGGTACAATGTCGCACGACCGCGCAATTGTCGGTTAAAGTAACACAGTGCCGTATTGCAAAAAAATGGCCTGGTCATGAAAAGCGGGTAAATCTTCCGGGGCCAAAGTGGTTAATTGAAAAAGCTGAAGTTAGAAGCTGATTGGCTGCCATGCACAACAGATTTTTGCACTCTCCAGTTTTAGTAAATCCCCCCCCCCCCCCCCCCCCATTGTCTTCTTACACTTCAAACATCCTCTGTACTGCAATTATCTGTTGCATTGGATTTAACTTCTGTGTCTTGTTAAAGAGTGAAGCTGCCTGTGGATGGTGTTGAGTCAGCAGGTGACCGTACTGTGTGGACAGACCAGGTCTAAAGAAATATGCCAATGCATAAAACAGAACAGATTGGCTGGAGTTGCGGAAGTCACGGGAAGTGCCGCCAGGGCAGCGATGTGGGCCAGATCATGGCGGGAAGACCCAAAACCGCCGATGGAGGTACCGACCGATCACCAGGGGGCGCTGGGACAAATATGACGCCTGATGCAGGACTGTCCATGCATGGAGGTCCCCCGCAGCCAGCGCCCCCTACTGTCTGTAATGAAGGATTACAATGAATTCATATCCAGAATATCTGCCAGTTTTAGGCTTGCTGGTCCTTTAATATCCGTCCTCCTTGCAGCAGATGGTGGGGGGGGGGAGGTGGCAGGTGGAAAGGTCGAGGAAAGGTCAGGTCCCCGCACGTCACACAGGATGGGGCACCGCACACTGCACCACCCACTCAGGCGTCTCTTTAGGGAACTGAAATGTTCTTACGAAACCCCCTCCCTGTCTTCTTTATTTATTTTTTCCTCTTTTGTCTTTAAAATGTGTTATTTCATCGGACCGGTGACGCTGGAAGTCTGCCGGAGGTGACATCGAAGGCTGAAATGTCAGGGAAGGGATAAGTCAGCTGGAACGCAACGCGTCCAATGGAAACCGCCGTACTGTCTGTACAACCGCCATCGCTGAACCCCTCCTATGGAAAATTCCAGGTGCCTGGCTGATTAAGGACTCGTTTACACCTGCGTTGCTATCTGAGGCGCGATCGGCGTTCGGAGGCAGAGAGGAGGCGTTGTACCGCCACTTTACCGCCTGCTTAAACCCCCTAAATGCTGGAACCGCGTGCGTTGTGCACGGTGGTTTCACATGATAAATGCTGGAACATTGTACGCGGTTGCGGGGCGGTTGCACATGGTAAATTCTGGAACGTTGTGCGCGGTTGCGGGGCGGTTGCACATGGTAAATTCTGGAACGTTGTGCGCGGTTGTGGGGCGGTTTCACATGATAAATGCTGGAACGTTGTGCGCGGTTGCGGGGCGGTTGCACATGGTAAATTCTGGAACGTTGTGCGCGGTTGTGGGGCGGTTTCACATGATAAATGCTGGAACGTTGTGCGCAGTTGCGGGGCGGTTTCACATGATAAATGCTGGAACGTTGTGCGCGGTTGCGGGGTGGTTGCACATGATAAATGCTGGAAAGTTGTGTGCGGTTGCGGGGCGGTTGCACATGATAAATGCTGGAAAGTTGTGCGCGGTTGCGGGGCGGTTGCACATGATAAATGCTGGAACGTTGTGCGCGGTTGCGGGGCGGTTGCACATGATAAATGCTGGAAAGTTGTGCGCGGTTGCGGGGCGGTTGCACATGGTAAATGCTGGAACGTTGTGTGCGGTTGCGGGGCGGTTGCACATGATAAATGCTGGAAAGTTGTGCGCGGTTGCGGGGCGGTTGCACATGGTAAATGCTGGAATATTGTGCGCGGCTGCATAGAGGTTGCACATGGTAAATGCTGGAACGTTGTGCGTGGCTGCAGAGCGGTTGCACATGGTAAATGCTGGATCTTTGTGCGTGGTTGCGGGACGGTTGCACATGGTAAATCCTGGAACATTGTGCGCGGTTGCAGGGTGGTTGCACAAGGTAAATGCTGGAACATTGTGCGTGGTTGCGGAGCGGTTGCACATGGTAAATGCTGGAATGTTGTGCGCGGTTGCGGGGCGGTTGCACATGGTAAATGCTGGAATGTTGTGCGTGGTTGCGGGTGGTTGCACATGGTAAATGCTGGAATGTTGTGCGCGGTTGCGGGGCGGTTGCACATGGTAAATGCTGGAATGTTGTGTGCGGTTGCGGGGCGGTTGCACATGGTAAATGCTGTAACGTTGTGAACAGATTGGCAGCGACATGGGCCAGATAAAGACGGGAAGACCCAAAACTGCAGATGGAGGTACCAACTGATCACCAGGGGGCTCCCGGAAGAATATGACGCCTGATGCAGGACTGTCCATGCACAAAGGCGACTGAGCTCTGGAAGTTGAGGACAAAGCACTGATCACCAGGATTGTTTGTGGTCTCCCTACAACTGACCTTTCACCCATTACTGACTTACCATTCCTTGTTCTGCACCATGTCTCTATGTGGAGGCGGCCATCTTTGTAGAGGCAGGGCTTTGCTTCCCCATGTCAGAGCCCCCCTCCCCCATGGCTGATGACTGGTGGGGTAATGATGGAGATGGAGGAAGCACAGACCCATAGAATGGATGAAGCAGGGAGATCCTTGCACTGCAGGTCCTCAGGTACGGTTTCCCCTCCAGCAAGGAGAACAATGATCAGCAGTGACATCACCAAACCTCATTTCAGATCTCCTGTGACTAGCAGGCAGAGGCCAATGTTATTTTCAAACATTAATAAAAGCTTTTTGTTTAAAAAAAAAGATATACAGCTATGAGCCTAGAAGGGGTGCCTAGGCACACTCAACTACCAGGAGATGCTCTGATATTTTTCAGGAAGAATTTAAAACAAAAGTTGAATGTTTCAGGGTACAGCTTATGCTTATTACCATTTCTATTTCATTTTCTATTCATTTTCTATTTTCTACTATTTTCTATTCCACATGAGACAGCAAATCTGCACTGTCTTCAGGTCTGCTTTGTATTGCACCATGTGTACAACAGTTGTTGGCCTTCTGGGATTCCTGCTACTCTTCTTGACTGGTTGGTTCTGAAATTTGCCTTCCTTGCAGGGAACTCTTGCTGAAACATTTTCTTTTGATTTTGTATAGACTGGAGAATACTATGAAGAGCTGTCATTGCCATTTGTATACCAGTTGGGGAGATTTCTCTTAATTTCCTGTTCTGGTGACACAACATGAAGGAAGTCTCATTAACCCCTTCTATACCGGGCACTTTTACCCCTTTCCTGCCCAGGCCAATTTTCAGCTTTCAGCGCTCTCACATTTTGAATGACAATTGCGCGGTCATACGACACTGTACACATAGGACATTTTTATCATATTTTGAGACAGATAGAGCTTTCTTTTGGTGGTATTTAATCACCACTGGGGTTTTTATTTTTTTCTAAACAAACGAAAAAAGACTGATTATTTTGAAAAAAAAAGTCACCTTTCTGTTAAAGTTTACAGATAAGTAATTTTTTTTCTTCACTGATGGACACTGATAGGCTTCATTGATGGGCACTGATGAGGCTGCACTGATGGACACTGACGAGGCGGCAGTGATGGACACAGACGAGGCTGCACTGATGGACACTGATGAGGCTGCAATGATGGAACACTGATGAGGCGGCACTGATTGATGGAACACTGATGAGGTGGCACTGATGAGGCGGTACCGATGGGCACTGATAAGCCGCACTGATTGACATTGATGAGGCTACATTGATGGGCACTGATGAGGCTGCATTGAAGGGCACTGATGAGGCTGCACTGATGGGCACTGATGAGGCTGTACTGATGGAACACTGATGAGGCGGCACTGATTGATGGAACACTGAGGTGGCACTGATGTACACTGATGAGGTGGCACTGATGAGGCGGTACTTATAAGCTGCACTGATGGACACTGATGAGGTGACACTGATGAGGCGGTACCGATGGGCACTGATGAGGCTGCACTGATGGAACACTGATAAGGCTGCACTGATGGAACACTGATGAGGCGGCACTGATTGACGGAACACTGATGAGGTGGCACTGATGTACACTGATGAGGTGGCACTGATGAGGCGGTACTGATGGGCACTGATGGAGCGGCACTGATAAGCTGCACTGATGGGCACTGATGGGGCGGCACTGATAATCTGCACTGATGAGGCTGCACTGATAGTCAGTACTGATAGGTGGCGCTGATAAGCTGCAGTGATAAGCTTTGAGTCCACAATTGAAAAGTGCATGTGTCACTGCATAGGGCCGGCAGTCCCTTCCAGGTTCTTTTAGTCGGCCCCCTGATAACGCAGCACGGCGCATGTGTGTCATCAGAGGAACGACTGCAAGAACCAGGAAGAGACAGCCAGGTCCTGATGATGTCAGAGATCAAGATGGCGGCACGGGGCTAGTTGAGAACAGCTGATCACTATGCAGTGCCCCTGGATTGGCTGGGTGTGTATGTTTATTGAGCATAACCCAACAAAGCCAAAGAGGGGATGGGACAAAAGGGGCGTGAGGGGGAAGGAGTTCTTCTTTCGGGACAATTGTAAGTAGATACAGAGGGGGAATTATTAACCTCTTCCCGCCCACCTCTCGTGGGTGGGCTTTAACGTTGAACCGCTTCATATATGTGTCTATTTGTAAGCAATTTACTGTTCTGAGAGTGTCCTCCCTGAGTGCTCTCAGCACAGCAACTAACATGTACCGGATAGCTCCCGATGCATACATGCGACTCCGATCATGTGACCGCTGTGACAGCCAATCACAGCAACCACATGATCGGAATGCTTGCCTCCACCCCTTGGCATTTCAATCCACTTATTAGGCCCCGGAGTAGGGTTGTCACCTTTTCTTTAAGCCAAACCTGACCACTTTAGGGTCCTTGGACACCTTCGGGTGCCCAAAGGAGCGTAGTAATGCGGTGCGCATAGCATACCACAGCGAACAGTGGGTGTGACCAAGTTGCTCTTGCTGACATCATCACACTGCCCCCCAGTGATGCTGAACCTGCCCCCCAGATAGCCGCCCGCAGCTCCCGGACAGAAACAGATTTGTGTGCCTCGGTTACTTGGGGAGCCACAACCCGGTCTGAAAAATCTGATTTCAGCCCGCCTAAAACCTGGACACATGATTCAAAACCCGGACTGTCCGTATAAATCCCGGACAGGTGGCAACCCTACCCGAGAGGCAGTGGCGGGAAGGTGTTAAAAAGCATCTGAGAACCTCATACGACCCTGCCCTCACTCTTTTCTGAGTTCCGGCGTTTCGGCTCTTTTAATAACTTCAAGCTCAATATCTCCAAAACAGAGGCTCTAAATATCTCTTCATCCACCCCCACAATGGCATCCCTTCGCTACAACTACTCCTTCCAATGGCAAACCAAGGGCATTACCTACTTGGGCATCACGATGCCTGTCAACCTCTCTAACCTATTCTCTCTGAATTACATCCCTCTCCTCTCCCATCTCCAGGAAAGACCTGGCATCCTGGGGGTCTCCGCTCTACCATGGTACGACCGAATCAACACCATTAAAATGGATACCCTACCCAAACTGCTGTATCTCTTCCAAACCATACCCGTACTAATTCCCAAATCCTTCTTTGCTGCCCTACACTCACCTTCCATTCGTTTTATCTGGAATCAGGGCCTATCTAGAGTCAGATATAAGCTACTCACCCGTCCAAAGCTTCAGGGTGGCATGGGACTACCTGACTTTGAATTATGCTACAAAGCTACTTTTATGGCATGGCTCCCTTGAATGGTTCCCACGTCCTTTTCAAGAAGCCTCTGTCATGGTTGGGCAGGATGCATGGGGATACAAAGGAAACCTCTCTAGCATGTCCTCCGCCTCGCCCCTAACCATTCATGTTCTCACTCTATGGTACCGAAGGGGGCTGTGGGAGGTCCTCTCCTCAGACCCCTCTCCCCTATCCTCCCTATTTGACAATCCAGCCTTCTCCCAGGGAATCGGGGTTCCCACTTTAGGTTTATTCCATCGCTCCGCTTGGCCCCAGGTCCATACTTTCATCCGACTTGGACTTGGGACCCCGATAGTTCCTGAGGATACACGTGACTGGCTCACCGCCCTACACTTATCTTCCTTTGCTAAACAATTATTTCTCTCTTCTCAAATACACCGTCCCTTCACTGGATTAGAACGTTTTAAGCTGTCTCCATGAGATGCCCAGACATCTACTCTCCTCCCTCTACTGCCGGATCCAGGCCCTCACCCAGGATGACCTGCCCCCCTACACTAAGATGTGGTCAGGAGATTGGCAGACTGCGTTCCACTTTACCCACAAGTCCTCCATTTCCTGCTATTCGCAAGAGAAGTTTAAGATCCTTTCTAGATGGTACAGGGACCCCTTCACCTTACACAAAATCTTTCCATCTACCCCGGCCTCTGGTTGGCGCTGTAGTACATCCTCAGGTACTTACACCTATGTCTGGTGGGAGCGTGAACGGACACGACCCTTCTGGACTCAGGTATTTAAGGTGTATAACGCTATTTATGAGGAATCTTTGCAGCCGACCCCAGAGATTGCCCTTCTCTCCATGCAGCCGACCCCAGAGATTGCCCTTCTCTCCATGCTGCCGGGCCCAGTAGCCTCACAGAAATGACGTCTCCTCCGTTTTTTTTCTTGTCAGCAGCTTGGCAACTGATCCTGCTTTATTGGAAGACCACCACTATTCCTCCATTGTCATTGAGGGTCTCTACAGTGATCGACGTCATGAGAATGGAGGAGATGCTGGCACTCGACATTAATACCCATGATAAATATAAAGTTCTACGGTCCATTTGGCTTCGCTTCTCCTCATCTGATACTCTGGCTGACATGCTCCCTACACCTTCAAGATCATCCTAGGGGTTGCCACCTTTTCTTCAAGCCAAACCCCAACACTTTAGCGGCACAGGGCACATTTTTTTTTCATAGTATACGCTATAGGATTATAAAAGACCTGGTATCCCAAAGAGATTGGTAATGCAGCGCCCTGTGGCAAACAGTGGATGTGGCCAAACTGTTCTTGCTGACATCATCCCCCCCCCAGTGCCCCATTGATGCCAAACCTGCCCCCAGACAGCGGCTTGCAGCTTTCGGATGACAACAGATTTTGTGTGACTATCTCAGTTACTTGGGGAGCCACAGCCCAGTCTGAATAATAAGTCTGGGTTTCAGGCAGACTGAAACCCGGACACATAATCCCAAACCCTGACTGCCCGGGTGAATTCTGGACAGGTGGCAACCCTAGCTCATCCCCGCCCCCCGCCCTGAATTATCACATGTGGCAATAATACTTAGGCCCCTTTCACACTGGGGTGGTTTGCAGGCACTATTGTGCTAAAAATAGCGCCTGCAAGCCAAACCTGAAAGAGCCGCTGCTTTGTCTCCAGTGTGAAAGCCCCGAGGGATCTCACACTGGAGCGGTGCACTGGCAGGACGGTAAAAAAGTCCTGCTAGCAGCATCTTTGGAGCGGTGAAGGATCGGTGTGTATACCGCTCCTCCACCGCACCTGGCCATTGAAATCAATGGGACACCGCGGCAATACCGCCGGCAAAGCGCCTCTACAGAGGTGCTTTGCGGTGGTTTTTAACCCTTTCTCGGCCGCTAGCGGGGGGGGTAAAACCCCCCCGCTAGCGGCCGAATACCGACGGTAAAGCGCCACTAACAATAGCTGCGTTTTACCGCCGACGCCGCCCCAGTGTGAAAGGGGCCTTATAAGTACAGTTATTATTTCTCCTATTCCAAGCTCTCCCAGCAGAACTCTTCTTTCTTCTCTCCTCCCTCTCTCCTTTTTTCATTGTTCTCCACCTCTCTATCTCTTCTCTTCCCTCTCTTTTTTTTTTTTTTTATTTATTGTTTGATATCATTTGCACTCCCCTGTGTTATTATTGATTTATGGGGCGAGCGCGCGACTACGGGCGATAGCCACTTGCCCTGCTCGCGGCCTTCCTTTTCTATATGATATATCAGTCATGTAATTGTTACGCTGTTTTCATTACCAATAAAAATATTTTCAACCCTAAAAAGCATCTGAGACAAGTTCTACCTCAGCTGGTCGCCCGTAGTAGCCAATCAGCTTCTCGCTTTTCGTTTTTTTCACACACCTTAGAAAATGAAATCTCTTAGGGCCAGTTCACACCACATGCAGTCCAGTGCGTTTTTTTTCTGCATCAAAAACGCATGGAAAGTAGGTTATATGGTTTTTAATGGCATAGATCACACCAGTGCTTGCAGTTCCAGTGCGTTTCCAGTTCACGAAAAAAAAGTAGAACATGCTGCATTTTTTCTGCACTGGAACGCTGTAAAACGCATCAAAAACACTCCGGAACGCACCTAAATGCACCAAAAAACGTACTGCAACACACTTGTCCTTATTTAAGGTTAAGAAAAAAGAGGGGGGGAAGCACTGCACTGCATCAAAAAACGCACCAAAAACGCATCAATAAGGCACTTAAACGCATCAAAAACGTGCATGCAGAAAAGCACCTGGAACCCACCCGAAATGCATTTCTATGGTGTGAACTGGCCCTAAAAGCTGATTGGCTGCGTTCCGGTTGAGACAATGCTTTTATTTTATTAATTCTTCTAGATGGTAAGCTCCTCTGATCTGGGCCCTCTGATCCCTCCTGTATTGATTTGTATTGTAGTGTAATGTCTGCCCCCATGAAAAGCGATGCGCAAACTGTTGGCGCCATATAAATGTTGTTTAATAATGAATTACCCTTGTGGAGTCATAATATAAAATAATGTTGATAAATGTGGAGGTGCGTTATGTAAAGTTGTGTGCAAATTGTCAGTCCTATAGAAATATCTGTAAGAAAAATAAAATATAAAAACATCTGATATTTACATGTATTATTGTTTTTTAATTATTAAAACTGATAGTCATGTTAATGAAGGTATTTTTATTACTATGTATTTATGAATGTATTTGGTCTATTTCCACTTAATTTTTTGAATTATTATTCGTTGTATGTGTTTTTCCCAGTCTGAACACCGGTCCCGTCCATAGAGGACGACGTCTCTGTCTCTTATACTCTGTGAGAGAACTGACGGCGGCGGCCATGTTTCCGGAGACCTCAATAGTTGGATCTCAGAGCAGCGGGCTACAGAAACATGGCTCCTGTGTGAAGGACACGTTTAGCAAACTCCTGACTGAAAGTGACAGAACCCGGAAGTAAACATGTGGGGAAGCCGGAAATGATGGTCTTTGCATGTCTGCTGTCCTTGGGCTGCAGAGAGAGCTGAGAAGATGTTCCTGACCTGTGTGAGCTGTGAGTGTGACCCCCTCCCCCCTACTTCTATAATATATCTTCTACTATCCTGTCCTTGTATTCCCCATCTCCTTCTATTGCATTATATATCTCCTCTCCTAGCAGTGTGTCACCATGGTAACATAATGTTCTCTCCTCTTCTCCCCCCCACCAGATGCGAAGAGTAAATCCAAGTAAGTGGAGCGGTGGGAGTTCCGATCGATTTATGGAAGGTTCCGGATTGTATGAGGTCTCCATGCATGGGCAGATCAGGTTGTCGCTTTAAAGGGTCCGTTCACCTTTACAGGAGAGCTGCCTGTGCATGTAGAGGGGGGCCTATAGAGGAAAACAAACTCTGCGGCTTCCGGCTAAAGGTGGATAATACCCTCGCTATAGGTGTAGGCCATTTATATACCTCCCGAGGCCGAAAAACTCCCGGGACGGTGCCGGGGTAATCCCAACTATTACCGCTCACTAAGGATGAGCTCCGGCGCGTTCGCACACCCCACATGGAGAGCCCGCCAGGAAGTCGGTACGGCGCTAATCACAGGCAGTGAGACATTTTCCCGATGTGCGGCTTCAGAGAACACGCCGGAGCTCATCCTTACTGCTCACCTCCACCCTCCCATCTCCGATTGAACCCCCCCCCCATCATCATCATCTCCGATTTAACCCCCCCCATCATCATCTCCGATTGAAACCCCCTCCCCCCACTGAACCCCCCCATCATCATCTCCGATTGAACCCCCCCCCATCATCATCTCCGATTGAAACCCCCCCCCCCCCCCATCATCATCTCTGATTCAAACCCCCTCCCATGGGCTTCCTCTCCCCTCATGCAGAGTTTGAGAACGTTAGAGCCGCGCAGTTTGTTTTTATCTACAGACCCCTCCCCCCTTATCTGCATAGGCAGTCTTTTGGTAAAGATAAACGGACCCTTTAAAGCAAGAAAAGCTTTAAAAAAAGAAATAACTATCAAGCCCCCAATAAAAGCACAGCATAGTGTCCTGCGCCCCTCCTCCCCCTCAGTAGTGTTCTCTTCCTCCACATACCAGTTTCCCCCCCCCCTTCACATAACCTCTCCCACTGTGGTGTCCCCTGTAGACCCCCCTTTCATAGAAGTGTTTTCTGCTCCCTTTACATCATCACCCCCATCCAACTGTAGTGTCCTCTGCCCCCCTTCACATCACCCCCCACTGTAGTGTCCTCTACCCCCCTTCACATCACCCCCCACTGTAGTGTCCTCTGCCCCCTTCACATCACCCCCCACTGTAGTGTCCTCTACCCCCCTTCACATCACCCCCCACTGTAGTGTCCTCTACCCCCCTTCACATCACCCCCCGCTGTAGTGTCCTCTACCCCCCTTCACATCACCCCCCGCTGTAGTGTCCTCTACCCCCCTTCACATCACCCCCCGCTGTAGTGTCCTCTACCCCCCTTCACATCACCCCCCACTGTAGTGTCCTTTACCCCCCTTCACATCACCCCCCCACTGTAATGTCTTCTCTTCCCCCTCCCTTTTTCATAGCAGATTTTTTCTGCTCTCTCTATATCACCCCCCCCCCCCCCCCATTGTAGTGTCCTGTTCCCCCCTTCACATCACCCCCACTGTAGTGTCCTCTACCCCCCCCTCCCTTTTTCATAGCAGTGTTTTTCTGCTCTCTCTATATCACCCCCCCCCCCCATTGTAGTGTCCAGTGCCCCCCCCCCCCAATAACTGTCCTGTGCCCTCCTTCACATCACTCCACCCCCTTTAGTGTCCTCTACCCTCCTTTACAATACCCCCCCCCCCCCCCCCAGTGTCATCTGTCCCCTTCACACACCCCCTTCCCACTGTAGTTTCCTCTGTCTCCCTCCCCCCCCACACAATGAAGGTCTCCTACCTTACACTGGTGTACACTGTGCAGGAGAGCAGGAGGTTTCACAGTACTGGATGGAGGGCGGGAGCTGCCAGAGTTAATTTTTCACATGAATAAGCTGGTGATTGGTTGCTAGGACCGGCCAGCTTCCTAGCAACCAGTCGCCTGCTGGTTAATGTGAACAGTTAACTCCGGCAGCTCCCGTACTGTGATATGTCCCGCTCTCCGCTCTGCGGGGGATGCTGAAGGACTGGGAAGGACCGGCAATGCAGGGCTGTGTTCCCGATCTACCTATTGGCTGCCTGCGGGCAACTGGTAGATGGGGATCGATGGCTTTAAAGGATAAATTCACTTTTCTGAACATGTTACATCTGTATTTAGGGTGTAACATGTTTCAGCTCAACCCCCCCCACCCACCTTCTCTCTTTTGTGACTCTTGTGACAGTTGGCTGGGGTTCCTCTCCCCGCATATGCTGTTCTATTTAAAATGGGCGTGGCTGTGTGGTGCTCCACCTACACTATTGCATCATTCAATCCCAGGAATCTATTAACGAAAAAAACCTACAATTCCTGTCTGCCACCGCGGCCAACGGGCTTGTAGTTCTCAATGGATTCTGAGAGTGCTGATCAGCTCCCTGATAGTCCCTGTGCTGATCAGCTCCCTGATAGTCCCTGTGCTGATCAGCTCCCTGATAGTCCATGTACATTTAACATGTGTGCATGTATTATTTTTTCCTTAAAGGTGAACTTATCCTTTAAGAGGAAACCAAATGAGGGGGAGGGGAAGATTGCGAAGTGTTGCAGAAAATAGGGGCGTGATTGGTTATATGTGGGTCTGGCTAATAAGAAATTGGTGGGTAGATCAATATGTGTTAAAGGGACAAAGTACACCATAAGCATTTTATGTTTTGAAAAATATGGAGTTGTCACCTCTTTATTTACACCTGGGGGAAGAGGGAAAGGAAGGTGACAACATAGGGAGGGAAGGTGACAACGTAAGTAGAGAGGGGAGGGAGGGTGACGACATAAGTAGAGAGGGGAGGGAGGGTGACGACATTGGTAGAGAGGGGAGGGAGGGTGACGACATAGGTAGAGAGGGGAGGCAGGGTGACGACATAGGTAGAGAGGGGAGGGAGGGTGACGACATTGGTAGAGAGGGGAGGGAGGGTGACGACATAGGTAGAGAGGGGAGGGAGGGTGACGACATAGGTAGAGAGGGGAGGGAGGGTGACGACATTGGTAGAGAGGGGAGGGAAGGTGACAACGTAAGTAGAGAGGGGAGGGAGGGTGACGACATAAGTAGAGAGGGGAGGGAAGGTGACGACATAGGTAGAGAGGGGAGGGAGGGTGAAGACATAGGTAGAGAGGGGAGGGAGGGTGACAACATAGGTAGAGAGGGGAGGGAAGGTGACAACATAGGTAGAGAGGGGAGGGAAGGTGACAACATAGGTAGAGAGGGGAGGGAGGGTGACGACATAGGTAGAGAGGGGAGGGAGGGTGACGACATAGGTAGAGAGGGGAGGGAAGGTGACAACATAGGTAGAGAGGGGAGGGAGGGTGACGACATAGGTAGAGAGGGGGTGGAGGGTGACGACATTGGTAGAGAGGGGAGGGAGGGTGAAGACATAGGTAGAGAGGGGAGGGAGGGTGACAACATAGGTAGAGAGGGGAGGGAAGGTGACAACATAGGTAGAGAGGGGAGGGAAGGTGACAACATAGGTAGAGAGGGGAGGGAGGGTGACGACATAGGTAGAGAGGGGAGGGAGGGTGACGACATAGGTAGAGAGGGGAGGGAGGGTGACGACATAGGTAGAGAGGGGAGGGAAGGTGACAACATAAGTAGAGAGGGGAGGGAGGGTGACGACATAGGTAGAGAGGGGAGGGAGGGTGACGACATTGGTAGAGAGGGGAGGGAGGGTGACGACATAAGTAGAGAGGGGAGGGAGGGTGACGACATTGGTAGAGAGGGGATGGAGGGTGACGACATAGGTAGAGAGGGGGTGGAGGGTGACGACATAGGTAGAGAGGGGAGGGTGACGACATAGGTAGAGAGGGGAGGGAGGGTGACGACATAGGTAGAGAGGGGAGGGAGGGTGACGACATAGGTAGAGAGGGGAGGGAAGGTGACGACATAGGTAGAGAGGGGAGGGTGACGACATAGGTAGAGAGGGGAGGGTGACGACATAGGTAGAGAGGGGAGGGAGGGTGACGACATAGGTAGAGAGGGGAGGGAGGGTGACGACATAGGTAGAGAGGGGAGGGAGGGTGACGACATAGGTAGAGAGGGGAGGGTGACGACATAGGTAGAGAGGGGAGGGTGACGACATAGGTAGAGAGGGGAGGGAGGGTGACGACATAGGTAGAGAGGGGAGGGAAGGTGACGACATAGGTAGAGAGGGGAGGGAAGGTGACGACATAGGTAGAGAGGGGAGGGAGGGTGACGACATAGGTAGAGAGGGGAGGGAGGGTGACGACATAGGTAGAGAGGGGAGGGAGGGTGACGACATAGGTAGAGAGGGGAGGGAGGGTGACGACATAGGTAGAGAGGGGAGGGAGGGTGACGACATAGGTAGAGAGGGGAGGGAGGGTGACGACATAGGTAGAGAGGGGATGGAGGGTGACGACATAGGTAGAGAGGGGAGGGAGGGTGACGACATAAGTAGAGAGGGGAGGGAGGGTGACGACATAGGTAGAGAGGGGAGGGAGGGTGACGACATAGGTAGAGAGGGGAGGGAGGGTGACGACATAGGTAGAGAGGGGAGGGAGGGTGACGACATAAGTAGAGAGGGGAGGGAGGGTGACGACATAGGTAGAGAGGGGAGGGTGACGACATAGGTAGAGAGGGGAGGGTGACGACATAGGTAGAGAGGGGAGGGAGGGTGACGACATAGGTAGAGAGGGGAGGGAGGGTGACAACATAGGTAGAGAGGGGAGGCAGGGTGACGACATAGGTAGAGAGGGGAGGCAGGGTGACGACATTGGTAGAGAGGGGAGGGAGGGTGACGACATAGGTAGAGAGGGGAGGGAGGGTGACGACATAGGTAGAGAGGGGAGGGAGGGTGACGACATAGGTAGAGAGGGGAGGGAGGGTGACGACATAAGTAGAGAGGGGAGGGAGGGTGACGACATAGGTAGAGAGGGGAGGGAGGGTGACGACATAGGTAGAGAGGGGAGGGAGGGTGACAACATAGGTAGAGAGGGGAGGCAGGGTGACGACATAGGTAGAGAGGGGAGGCAGGGTGACGACATTGGTAGAGAGGGGAGGGAGGGTGACGACATAGGTAGAGAGGGGAGGGAGGGTGACGACATAAGTAGAGAGGGGAGGGAGGGTGACGACATAGGTAGAGAGGGGAGGGAGGGTGACGACATAGGTAGAGAGGGGAGGGAGGGTGACAACATAGGTAGAGAGGGGAGGCAGGGTGACGACATAGGTAGAGAGGGGAGGCAGGGTGACGACATTGGTAGAGAGGGGAGGGAGGGTGACGACATAGGTAGAGAGGGGAGGGAGGGTGACGACATAGGTAGAGAGGGGAGGGAGGGTGACGACATAGGTAGAGAGGGGAGGGAGGGTGACAACATTGGTAGAGAGGGGAGGGAGGGTGACGACATAGGTAGAGAGGGGAGGGAGGGTGACGACATAGGTAGAGAGGGGAGGGGGGTGACGACATAGGTAGCCTTCTTGTAAGGGACACTTTGTAGCCGCCTTCATCTTCCTCCATCTTGTTTCGGTGTCAGGGTTCTCCTGGTTCAGATGATGAGCGCGGCGGGGACCGGCTACAGCTTCAACACCAGGAGGAACAGACTGAAGGACAAGCTTATCCTCAGAAAGTACGACCCCTTAGGTAAGAGTTCACCCGGGAGATGTCCCCCATATACTTCAAGAGCCGGTCCATCCAACCTAGATGACAATTGGTTTATTTTTTTTTTTTAAGAGGACTGACTTTGCCATGGCTGTCCATCCAGCCCCGCCATTACTACCTGCAGAGTCCCTGACTGGGAACAAACGTGCAGCCAGTGAAATGAGAACTCCCCATCTACACCCGTGTTTTGGGTCAGTGGCGGGCAGGGCCGGGACAAGGGGTGGGCTGGAGGAGGGGATTTATGGTGGAAGTGTGATTTTTTTTTGGGGGGTGGGAGTGCTAAGATGGGGGAGAATTTGTGCTGGTTTTGGGGGAGAGGATCCGATCGGATAGCAGCGGGTTTCACCGGACATGTCACCGCTGACCTCCGCCGATCTGTAGAGGTGAATGGAGCGTCCAATCAGGTCCGCCTGAAAAACAGACAGACAGACCTGATCGGAGCGCCCGTGTGAAAGGGGCATTAGGCTTTGAAAATGAAGGCTAGAAGTATCCCATCCCCCAGCGCCTGTTTCTCTGGTATTATAGGCACATGGATTTCCTTCCCTGTTATCTACAAGGTTTCTCTGTTGCAATATGATTAACCCCTTTGCGACCGCGCTATAGCCGAATGACGTCTACAGTGCGGCCACACTTTGCACAGGCTGCACACCCCCCGGCGGCACACATCGGCAGTGATCGGGGTAAAGAGCCAATCACGGAGGCTCTTTATCATGTGATCACCTGTGTCCAATCACAGCTGATTACGGATGTAAACAGGGTTTGCTGGGTATTGGCAATCTTCTCATCACGCTGACCTCATGTGAGGAGAGGAGAGCCGAAAACTGGCAAATCTACACAGGAGACGTCTACACTGATAATCGGGGCGCTAATTATTCCTGTCCTGATGATCAGTTCAGCCCCAGTCTGTGCCCACCTGTGCTGCAATCTGTGCCCACCTGTGCTGCCAATCTGTGCCCACCTGTGCTGCCAATCTGCACCGTGAGCTGGAGATCTTTAAGTAGGCCGGACTGACGAGCAGATCCACAACAGCTGGTTAACTGTGGAGAGAGATAGGAGATGGCAATTAGCCGACAGCTGAGCGGCCAGCTCAGAGAAGGAGGGGCTGAGCCCAGGCCTGACACCCGCCCCCCCTCCCCCTCTCCTCCCCCTCTCCTCCCCCTCCCCCTCTCCTTCCCCTCTCCTCCCCCTCTCCTCCACTGTAAGAGGAAGGGGGAGGGCTCACACATGTAAACACACAATCATTCATCAGTTGTGATCACTGTGCAGATCAAGGCAGCAGCTGCAAAGTTATTAGGTGAGACCACCCAGAAAATGAAGGTCAGGTTTGCGTGTCACAAGTATATGAATATACAGTGAGGGGGGAAAAAAAGGATTTGATTGGCTGCTGATTTTGTACATTTGCCCCACTGACAAAGAAACGATCAGTCTATCATTTTATAGGTCGGTTTATTATAACAGTTAGAGACAAAATAACAACAAAAATATCCAGAAAAACGCATTTCAAAAAATGCCCTTCACAAAACATGACTTAGTAGTTGGTGGAGAAACCCTTGTTGGTGATCACAGAGGTCAGACGTTTCTTGGAGTTGGCCTCCAGGTTCGCTCACATCTCAGGAGGGATTTTGTCCTCTTTGCAGATCCTCTCCAAGTCATTAAGGTTTCCAGGCTGATGTTTGGTAACTCGAAATTTCAGCTCCCTCCACATATTTTCTATGGGATTAAGATCTAGAGACTGGATAGGCCACTCCGGGACCTTAATGTGCTCCTTCTTGAGCCACTCCTTTGTTGCTTTGGCCGTGTGTTTTGGGTCATCGTCATGCTGGAATACCCATCCACCACCTATTTTCAATGTCCTGGCTGAGGGAAGGAGGTTCTCACCCAATATGTGGTGGTACATGGCCCCGTCCATCGTCCCTTAGATGTGGTGAAGTTGTCCTGTCCCCTTAGGAGAAAAACACCCCCCAAGCATAATGTTTCCACCGCCATGTATGACGGTGGGGGATGGTGTTTTTGGGGTCATAGGACCTCCATGTATGACGGTGGGGGATGGGGTTCTTGGGGTCATAGGACCTCCATGTATGACAGTGGGGGATGGGGTTCTTGGGGTCATAGGTCCTCCATGTATGACGGTGGAGGATGGTGTTCTTGGGGTCATAGGTCCTCCATGTATGACGGTGGAGGATGGTGGTTCTTGGGGTCATAGGTCCTCCATGTATGACGGTGGGGGATGGTGTTCTTGGGGTCATAGGTCCTCCATGTATGACGGTGGGGGATGGTGTTCTTGGGGTCATAGGTCCTCCATGTATGACGGTGGGGGATGGTGTTCCTGGGGTCATAGGTCCTCCATGTATGACGGTGGGGGATGGTGGTTCTTGGGGTCATAGGACCTCCATGTATGACGGTGGGGGATGGTGTTCTTGGGGTCATAGGTCCTCCATGTATGACGGTGGGGGATGGTGTTCTTGGGGTCATAGGTCCTCCATGTATGACGGTGGGGGATGGTGTTCCTGGGGTCATAGGTCCTCCATGTATGACGGTGGGGGGTGGTGGTTCTTGGGGTCATAGGACCTCCATGTATGACGGTGGGGGATGGTGTTCTTGGGGTCATAGGACCTCCATGTATGACGGTGGGGGATGGTGTTCTTGGGGTCATAGGACCTCCATGTATGACGGTGGGGGATGGTGTTCTTGGGGTCATAGGTCCTCCATGTATGACGGTGGGGGATGGTGTTCTTGGGGTCATAGGTCCTCCATGTATGACGGTGGGGGATGGTGGTTCTTGGGGTCATAGGACCTCCATGTATGACGGTGGGGGATGGTGTTCTTGGGGTCATAGGACCTCCATGTATGACGGTGGGGGATGGTGTTCTTGGGGTCATAGGACCTCCATGTATGACGGTGGGGGATGGTGTTCTTGGGGTCATAGGTCCTCCATGTATGACGGTGGGGGATGGTGTTCTTGGGGTCATAGGTCCTCCATGTATGACGGTGGGGGATGGTGTTCTTGGGGTCATAGGTCCTTCATGTATGACGGTGGAGGATGGTGGTTCTTGGGGTCATAGGTCCTCCATGTATGACGGTGGAGGATGGTGGTTCTTGGGGTCATAGGTCCTCCATGTATGACGGTGGAGGATGGTGGTTCTTGGGGTCATAGGTCCTCCATGTATGACGGTGGGGGATGGTGTTCTTGGGGTCATAGGTCCTCCATGTATGACGGTGGGGGATGGTGTTCTTGGGGTCATAGGTCCTCCATGTATGACGGTGGGGGATGGTGTTCTTGGGGTCATAGGTCCTCCATGTATGACGGTGGGGGATGGTGTTCTTGGGGTCATAGGTCCTCCATGTATGACGGTGGGGGATGGTGGTTCTTGGGGTCATAGGACCTCCATGTATGACGGTGGGGGATGGTGTTCTTGGGGTCATAGGACCTCCATGTATGACGGTGGGGGATGGTGTTCTTGGGGTCATAGGTCCTCCATGTATGACGGTGGAGGATGGTGTTCTTGGGGTCATAGGACCTCCATGTAGGAAGGTGGGGGATGGTGTTCTTGGGGTCATAGGTCCTCCATGTATGATGGTGGGGGATGGTGTTCTTGGGGTCATAGGACCTCCATGTATGACGGTGGGGGATGGTGATCTTGGGGTCATAGGTCCTCCATGTATGATGGTGGGGGATGGTGTTCTTGGGGTCATAGGACCTCCATGTATGACGGTGGAGGATGGTGGTTCTTGGGGTCATAGGACCTCCATGTATGACGGTGGAGGATGGTGGTTCTTGGGGTCATAGGTCCTCCATGTATGACGGTGGGGGATGGTGTTCTTGGGGTCATAGGTCCTCCATGTATGACGGTGGGGGATGGTGTTCTTGGGGTCGTAGGACCTCCATGTATGACGGTGGAGGATGGTGGTTTTTGGGGTCATAGGCAACATTCCTCCTCCTCCTCCAAACACGGCGAGTTGAGTTGATGCCAAAGATCTCGATTTTGGTCTCATCTGACCATAACACTTTCCCCCAGTTCTCCTCTGAATCATTCGATCTTCATTAGTAATCTTCAGACGGACCTGTACATGTGATTTCCTGAGCAGGAGGACCTTGCGGGGGCTGCAGGATTTCAGTCCTTCACGGTGTAATGTGTTACCGATTGTTTTCTTGGCCCCAGACCGAGGGAGATTGACCGTTATTTTGTGTTTCTTCCATTTGTGAATAATCCGCACCAACTGTTGTCACCCTCTCACCAAGCTGCTTGGCGATGGTCTTGTAGCCCCATTCCAGCCTTGTGTAGGTCTACAATCTTCTCCCCGACATCCTTGGACAGATCTTTGGTCTTGGCCATGGTGGAGAGATTGGAATCTGATTGCTTCTGTGGACAGGTGTCTTTTATACAGGTAACAAGCTGATATTAGGAGCACTCCCTTTAAGAGAGACAGAGAGTGCTCCTAATCTCACCTCGTTACCTGTTTAGAAGACACCTGGGAGCCAGAAATCTTGCTGATTGATAGGGGATCAAATACTTATTTCACTCATTAAAATGCAAATCAGTTTATAACTTTTTTTGAAATGTGTTTTTCTGGATATTTTTGTTGTTATTCTCTCACTGTTATAATAAACCAACCAATAACATTATAGAATGATCGTTTTTGTCAGTGAGCAAATGTACAAAATCAGCAGCCGATCAAATACTTTTTTCCCTCACTGGATCCTCCTGCTGAATATGATGTTGCAAGTATTGTGAAGGGCTAATGAAAGAAAAAAACTAGTTTCTTGTTAAAAATCTGTGGAGTTTTGCTGCAAAGCATTTCTTTTGAGCGCTGCAACCCTGGATTCTGATTCTCTCTCTCTCTCTCCCTTTTTATATATATACACACACACACACACACACACACACACACACACACACACACACACACACACACACACACACTATCTCACAAAAGTAAGTACACCCCTCCCTCAGTGACATTTGTGTAAATCTTTTCTTCTATCTTTTCATGTGACAACACTGAAGAAATGACACTTGTCTACAATGTAAAGTAGTGAGTGTACAGCTTGTATAACAGTGTAAATTTGCTGTCCCCTCAAAATAACTCAACACACAGCCATTAATGTCTAAACCGCTGGCAACAAAAGTCAGTACACCCCTAAGTGAAAATCTCCAAATTGGGCCCAAAGTGTCAATATTTTGTGTGGCCACCATTATTTTCCAGCACTGCCTTAACCCTCTTGGGCATGGAGGTCACCAGAACTTCACAGGTTGTCACTGGAGTCCTCTTCCCCTCCTCCATGATGACATCACAGAGCTGGTGGATGTTAGAGACCTTGTGCTCCTCCACCTTCCGTTTGAGGATGTCCCACAGATGATCAATAGGGTTTAGGTCTGGAGACATGCTTGGCCAGTCCATCACCTTTACCCTCAGCTTCTTTAGCAAGGCAGTGGTGGTCTTGGAGGTGTGTTTGGGGTGGTTATCATGTTGGAATACTGCCCTGCGGTCCAGTCTCTGAAGGGAGAGGATCATGCTCTGCTTCAGTATATCACAGTACATGTTGGCATTCATGGTCCCCTCAATGATCTGTAGCTCCCTAGTGCCGGCAGCACTCATGCAGCCCCAGACCATGACACTCCCACCACCATGCTTGACTGTAGACAAGACACACTTGTCTTTGTCCTCCTCACCTGGTTGCCCCCACACACGCTTGTCACCATCTGAACCAAATACGTTTATCTTGGTCTCATCAGACCACAGGACATGGTTCCAGTAATCCATGTCCTTAGTCTGCTTGTCTTCAGCACACTGTTTGTGGTCTTTCTTGTACATCATCTTTAGAAGAGGCTTCCTTCTGGGATGACAGCCATGCAGACCAATTTGATGCAGTGTGCGGCGTATGGTCTGAGCACTGACAGGCTGACCCCCCACCCCTACAACCTCTGCAGCAATGCTGGCAGCACTCATACGTCTATTTCCCAAAGACAACCTCTGGATATGACGCTGATCACGTGACCTCAACTTCTTTGGTGGACCATGGCGAGGCCTGTTCTGAGGGGAACCTGTCCTGTTATACCGCTGTATGGTGTTGGCCACCGTGCTGCAGCTCAGTTTCAGGGTCTTGGCAATCTTCTTATAGCCTAGGCCATCTTTATGTAGAGCAACTATTCTTTTTTTTCAGATCCTCAGAGAGTTCTTTGCCATGAGGTGCCATGTTGTACTTCCAGTGACCAGTATGAGAGAGTGAGAGCGATAACACCAAATTTAACACACCTGCTCCCCATTCACACCTGAGACCTTGTAACACTAACGAGTCACATGACACCGGGGGAGGAAAAATGGCTAATTGGTCCCAATTTGGAGATTTTCACTTAGGGGTGTACTGACTTTTGTTGCCAGCGGTTTAGACATTAATGGCTGTGTGTTGAGTTATTTTGAGGGGACAGCAAATTTACACTGTTATACAAGCTGTACACTCACTACTTTACATTGTAGACAAGTGTCATTTCTTCAGTGTTGTCACATGAAAAGATAGAAGAAAAGATTTACACAAATGTGAGGGGTGTACTTACTTTTGTGAGATACTGTGCGTGTGTGTGTGTATATATATATATATATCTCCAACGAATTGCTGCACTTAAAATATTTATTAATCAATTATTCAAGAAATGACATAATCAGATGTGGTTTTGATCTGATGAAGGGTGTAAGCTTGTGAGCCCAAAATGGAAATCTTCAAACCTCTGATTATGTAATTTCTTGAATAATTGATTAATAAATATTTTAAGTGCAGAAATCCGTTGGATTTTTTGTATATTTGGTTGGTGGGAAGACTAGATTGCATTGCAATGGATACAGACCGGGTGCTGCTTTCCTCAACTATAGTGAAAATAATCTCTCTCTCTCATATATAATTTGTATATTATGGGGGGGGGGGGGGTGCTCAGATTAATCCCGTTCCAAGATGCTGATTCTTATCACAGCACAGAGATGAGTGTTTTTGGTGTTTCTGAGCCCATTTCAGAGTGAATTAGGACTGGACTTGGTATCCGGTTGTATTAAACTGAATTTTCTGACATCTTTTTGTGTTGTTTTCAGTGAAGCAGCATGTTCTGTTCTTTGAGAAGAGGAAAGTCCGGTCCATATAACAGCGGGGGTCTGACATGGGCACTGTCCTGGGTGGAGGGAGAGGATGGTATCTTGTGGAGGAAGCGGACAGCAGAACCCGGATTGTTATACAGAACAATGGGGAGGGCAGACGGCCAGCCTATCTCTGCCACCATCAGCTGATCTCTTCATTTTATTGCCACGTCCAATGAACGGATCTACAGAGAGCGGACCTTCCTCCCAAGGTCATCACCTTATTTATGTTGGCTGCAGCACTTCTTGGAATTTTTTTTTTTTACCAATAAAAATGATTTTTCTCATTGTTTGTAGAAATCTCTCCCCCGTGTAGACACATGATGGGTCTGGTATATACATAGCAGAACAATGGTGGTGTGCTACAGCTGAACTCTGGGCTGATATAAAAGACACAAATGAATGCAAAACGGTAAATTACTGATATATCATGAAATGTATAATATAAATACAAGCAGTGTGAGTATTAGTATTGGATTTGGAGTATTAGTATTGGATTTGGAGTATTGGATTTGGAGTATTAGTATTAGATTTGGAGTATTAGTATTGGATTTGGAGTATTAGTATTAGATTTGGAGTATTAGTATTGGATTTGGAGTATTAGTATAGGATTTGGAGTATTAGTATAGGATTTGGGGTATTAGTATTGGATTTGGAGTATTAGTATTGGATTTGGAGTATTAGATTTGGAGTATTAGTATTGGATTTGGAGTATTAGTATTGGATTTGGAGTATTAGTATTGGATTTGGAGTATTGGATTTGGGGTATTAGTATTGGATTTGGGGTATTAGTATTGGATTTGGGGTATTAGTATTGGATTTGGAGTATTGGATTTGGAGTGTTAGGATTGGATTTGGAGTGTTAGGATTTGGGGTATTAGTTTTGGATTTGGGGTATTAGTATTGGATTTGGAGTATTAGTATTGGATTTGGGGTATTAGTATTGGATTTGGAGTATTAGTATTGGATTTGGAGTATTAGTATTGGATTTGGGGTATTAGTATTGGATTTGGAGTGTTAGGATTGGATTTGGAGTGTTAGGATTGGATTTGGAGTGTTAGGATTGGATTTGGAGTGTTAGGATTGGATTTGGAGTGTTAGGATTTGGAGTATTAGGATTGGATTTGGAGTATTAGAATTGGAGTATTGGATTTGGAGTATTAGTATTGGATTTGGAGTGTTAGTATTGGATTTGGAGTGTTAGTATTGGATTTGGAGTGTTAGTATTGGATTTGGGGTATTAGTATTGGATTTGGGGTATTAGTATTGGATTTGGGGTATTAGTATTGGATTTGGAGTATTAGTATTGGATTTGGAGTGTTAGGATTTGGAGTATTAGTATAGGATTTGGAGTATTAGTATTGGATTTGGAGTATTAGTATTGGATTTGGAGTGTTAGGATTGGATTTGGAGTATTAGGATTGGATTTGGAGTATTAGTATTGGATTTGGAGTGTTAGGATTGGATTTGGAGTATTAGTATTGGATTTGGAGTATTAGTATAGGATTTGGAGTATTAGTATAGGATTTGGAGTATTAGTATTGGATTTGGAGTGTTAGTATTGGATTTGGAGTGTTAGTATTGGATTTGGAGTGTTAGGATTGGATTTGGAGTATTAGGATTGGATTTGGAGTATTAGTATTGGATTTGGAGTGTTAGGATTGGATTTGGAGTATTAGTATTGGATTTGGAGTATTAGTATAGGATTTGGAGTATTAGATTTGGAGTATTAGTATTGGATTTGGAGTGTTAGTATTGGATTTGGAGCGTTAGTATTGGATTTGGAGCGTTAGGATTGGATTTGGAGCGTTAGGATTGGATTTGGAGTGTTAGGATTGGATTTGGAGTATAGTATTTGGAGTATTAGTATAGTATTTGGAGTATTAGTATAGTATTTGGAGTATTAGTATAGGATTTGGAGTATTAGTATAGGATTTGGAGTATTAGTATAGGATTTGGAGTATTACTATAGGATTTGGAGTATTAGGATTTGGAGTGTTAGGATTGGATTTGGAGTGTTAGGATTGGTATTTGGAGTGTTAGTATTGGATTTGGAGTGTTAGTATTGGATTTGGAGTATTAGTATAGGATTTGGAGTATTAGTATAGGATTTGGAGTATTAGTATAGGATTTGGAGTATTACTATAGGATTTGGAGTATTAGGATTTGGAGTGTTAGGATTGGATTTGGAGTGTTAGGATTGGATTTGGAGTGTTAGTATTGGATTTGGAGTGTTAGTATTGGATTTGGAGTGTTAGGATTGGTATTTGGAGTGTTAGGATTGGATTTGGAGTGTTAGGATTGGATTTGGAGTGTTAGGATTGGATTTGGAGTGTTAGGATTGGATTTGGAGTGTTAGGATTGGATTTGGAGTGTTAGGATTGGATTTGGAGTGTTAGGATTTGGAGTGTTAGTATTGGATTTGGAGTGTTAGGATTTGGAGTGTTAGTATTGGATTTGGAGTGTTAGGATTTGGTATCGGCCTCTTGCACCAGAAATTCCGGGGTGCCAAGATTTTTGGCCACGATTGTCCCTCTTGCAGCACCGCACTGCCGGCCGGGGTAGATTGTGTCTCCTCCCCGGAGTTCTGCTTTACCAATCACATTTCATCAGTTCTGTGTATTTGGGATTGATGGTGATTGTGTGTTTAGGGAAACATTTGCAGACATGGAAGGGGGGCGGATGAGGCAATAAATGTACACAAGTGAAATTATAACATCGGCTTTATGAGAAGCGATCGGTTTAATACATGAAGGAAATCTTGCTCTGCGATATTCAGAATATTCAGATTCAGGCTGTCGGTGTTCTTGGACAGAGATCTCGGCTGCATGAATTTTCAAGTATAAATGGAATCTGTGCAACACACTGAGCCGTCCCTTTAAAACAGAACTCCAGTTTGTTTTGGTCTCGGGGACCTACCCAGGCCTGGTTACTAAACTGACCCCCTTGCTCCTCCTCCTCCTCCTCCTCCTCCTTGAAGCTCCAGTCTGTGGGCGGAGCCTTGGTGTAATCACATACAATGTGGCACTACTAACCATACGCTCAGGGCCGGGACAAAGGGAGGAATGGCTGCCCTGGGCACTGTGGTATCATGTGAGGTGGGAGGGATTTGTGTTGGGAGGAGGAATTTGGGGGGTGGCAGGGGATAAGAATGGTTCTAGAATGGGACATTTTGGGAGATGTGCTAGGAGTGGTGATTTGGGGGAATTTGTGTTGGGATGGGGAAACAGGATTTGTGGTAGGAGGGGGGGATTTATGTTGGGAGGGGGATGGGGAAGAGGATGTGTGCTAGAAGAGGGGATTTGTGTTGGGAAGGGGGTGGGGGAAGAGGATTTGTGCTAGGAGGGTGGGGATTTAGGGGTTTGCTAGAAAAGGTGATATGGTAGACTGGAGAAGGGATTTGTGCTAGGAGGGGAGATTTTTTTTGGGGGTGGGGGTTTTGTTTCTCTCCCTCACTGTGAGAGTTTACCAGGAAAGGAAGCAGGGATGAGTCATAAGAGGGCCAATGAGAGCTGCAGAGCTGGAGGTGTGCCTCTGTGTAAAACCGGTAGAACCGGCAGCAGCTTCAGCTGCCCACAGTTAAAATGGCTGCAGCCAGACTCAGTGGAGGGAGATTTCTGCAGCATATTTGGCAAGTACAGAATCCAAGTGTATATAAAATAATATGCAAAGTGGTTGGAGGGAAGCTTCAGAATGGCAAAGATGTTTTTATTACAAATTATGTGAGCGGACTGCAGTTCCTCTGGTGCTAATTTATGTGTATCAGAATAAAATCTGCAATGCAGGAATGGGGGAGGGGGTGGGGCTTACCTTGGGGTCACCCTGTTCCTCCTTAAAGGTACAGAAACAGATAAGAGATCCGGATTTACCATCCACTTTTTTTTTCTTCTTCGTCACTTTACTACCACTTTAACCAGCTTTCAGTGGAGCCCCAGATTCCTCCAGAGGGTGCTAGGGGTTGCTTGAGCAATTTCTGCCACTCAGATAAGTTCCCACTGACGCCATTGATCTTTGTAGCTCTCTGTAAGGGGGGGATTCTTCCCAATGACTACAAGTGTAAGGAGCATTATTCCCACTGACCATCATGCTAATGTATCATGAGCTGTATAACAATTATTATCAGGGGTTCCTTGAGACTTGGACGTTATTTCAAGGGTTCCTCCATGTTAAAAAGGTTGAGAAAGAAAGACTTGGTTAGAAGTTCCTTCTTCACCAGCTGCATAGCTCCTCCAGGGCAGTAACATATAAAGTTGGGAAGTCTGAGGATTGCTTTGGGAATGTCAGACAAGGTGCACTATACTGTCAATGGTTTGTGGACACCTGACTATCACACCCACCTACATGGCCAAAACAATGTGACCCCCCCCAGTTAATGACTGTGTTTAGGTGCCTCCAGTGATGGATACATCATACAAATACATTGTAGACAATTGTGCTCTTCCAGCCTTGTGGTAACAGTTTGGTGAAGAGCTTTTTCTGTTCCATCATAACTGTGACCCCCCCCCCAGTCCCATGTGTAACAAAAAAAAGCCAGCTCCATGAAGATATGGTGTGACCAGTTTTATGTGGAGGAAATCGAGTATCCTACACAGAGCCTTAACCACAACCCTACTTTTGGAAGACCTTTGGTATAATATCTTCTCGCCCAACATCAGTACCTGACCTTGACCCTATGGAATACCTTTGGGATGAGGTCTTCTCATAACAAAGGTGTTCAGTAGGTTTGAGGTCATGGAGGAACTCAAGTGTCCTGCAGAGAGCCCTGACCTCAACCGCACTGAACAACTTTGACATGAATAGGAACACAACTGGTGAGTCAGGTCTTTTTTTTTTTTGGTGCTCAATGTGAGGTCCAACATGTGAGCCAGGTCTTCTCATCCAAAGTTAGTCCTGTCTTTGGAGGTTCATGATTAAAGAACACTAATCAATAACGGAGATATAAAAAAGACATTATAGACAATTGTGCTCTTCCAACCTTGTGGAAAATGAGAAAAGAACACTCACAATGCCACATCCGTAAATTGGAGAGGGAGCAAAAAAGGAGGGGTACTAGAAAAGTAACCACAGGTTAGCCTTTAGAGGCATGGAAACATAGAGAGAAGTAATAAAAAGAATGTTTATTGAAAAAAGTACATGATATAATCACAGTGTTCAAAAGGTTTAAAATCATATGAAAATGATACAATTTGTACAATGAGCTTTGGGGGTCTACGTGTTTCGCTGTTAGGCTTCTTCAGGACACGATCAAGGTTCAAAGAAGTGAATAATATGAGCCAAAAAAATCAAAAATATACAGCGCTGTCAAAAAACGTGAAAAAGCAGCCAGCACAACAGTTTTCATTGCTATATTTTAGAAGGTTCAAAAAAAAGAAGAACCAGTCTCACTGTCTTATAGTGGACTAGGCTTCATGTACAAATATCCAATGGCCGGAAGGTTCCCAAAAATGTGGGGTGCTTCTAGCAAGCTATGGCGAGGTAAAGCAGCGTACACACGTGTACAGCACCAGGATGTCTCCCAGGGGCTTGTTCGTTCATCTCATCTTTCATATCTTCCCTCTATGGGCATCTTATGCTAGGTGGGCTGTATTACACCCCGTTAGCGTACGGAGTTCCACCTGTGTTCCCTTTATTGGTTCCTGGATCTCTCAGTATGATCATCTCTTTGGCGATTGCTGATAAGAGACGCACACCTGCCCGTTTTAGCAACACCCTAATCTCATTTACTAAACTAGCTGTACACTGCTTTACCTCGCAATAGCTTGCTAGAAGCACCCCACATTTTTGGGAACCTTCCGGCCATTGGATATTTGTACATGAAGCCTAGTCCACTATAAGACAGTGTGACTGGTTCTTCTTTTTTTTGTCACTTCTTTGAACCTTGATCGTGTCCTGAAGAAGCCTAAAGGTGAAACGCGTAGACGCACAAGGGCTCATTGTACAAATTGTATCATTTTCATATGATTTTTAACCTTCTGAACACTGTGCTTATATCATGTACTTTTTTCAATAAACATTATTTTTGTTACTTCTCTATTGTGTCCATGCCTCTAAAGTCCGACCTGTGGTTACTTCCAACCTTGTGGTAACAGTTTGGCTAAGACCCTTTTCTGTTCCAGCATGACTGTGCCCCCCCTGTGTACAAAGCCAGCTCCGAAAAGACATGGGGTGACCAGTTTGGTTTGAAGGAACTTGAGTGTTCTTCACAGATCCCTGACCTCAACCCTACTGAACACCATTGGGATGAATTGAAATGCTGATCATGCCAGGACTTTTTTTTTTAGGTGCCCAACGTGAGGCCCAACATGTAAGGCAGGTCTTCTCCCCCAACATCATTACCTGACCTCATAGATAGGACAAAAGATTTACCAGAAGAGTGGAGGGTATTATAGTCACATAGCGGGCAACTCCATAATAATGGATTTGGGGAGATGGGGGCAACTCCATAAAGACATGGGGTGACCAGTTTGGTGTGGAGGAACTAGAGCAGGGATATGCAATTAGTGGACCTCCAGCTGTTGCAAAACTACAAGTCCCATCATGCTCTGCCTCTGGGTGTAATGCTTGTGGCTGTCAGAGTCTTGCTATGTGTCATGGGACTTGTAGTTCTGTAACAGCTGGAGGTCCGCTAATTGCATATCCCTGAACTAGAGTGTCCTGCACAGAGCCCTGACCTCAATTAATACCTTTGGGATGAATTGCAACTTCTACTGCAAGCCAGGTCTTTATTTTTTTTGGGTGCCCAACGTGGGCCTGACCTGCAAACCAGGTTTTCTCATCCAACATCAGTACCTGACCTCACAAATGGGCACAAATCCTCACAGACACCCTCCATAATCTTGTGGAAGGCCTTCCCAGAAGAGTGGAGGATGTTAAAGGCCAAAAAGGAAGCCACCGCCATATTAATGGCCACGAGGAAAGGGTGGGCAACTTTATACTTATGGCCATAGGGGGGGGGGGGAGCTCCATATTAATGGCCACGAGGGAAGGGTGGGCAACTTTATACTAATGGCCATAGGAGGGGGGGCCCCATATTAATGGCTATGGTCTGGAATGGGATGTCCAACAAGCTCATGTGGGTGTGATGGTCAGCTGTCCACAAACCTTCCACTATATGGTCCCCATTTCAGAAGACAAATCATAATCACCTGCAGTAAACAGAAAAGAACTACATGGTAGGCTCAGTTCATAAAGGTTTACACAAAGATAAGGATCGTTATTTTAAATCATGTGATAGTAATTTTGTAATCTTTTTGGACTCTTTCGAAGATAAGGAACCTCATCCCAGTGTTCCAGCTTTGTGAATTGACTCTTTAATATCTGATAAAACAATCCCAGACCTGTGTGTGAGCGTTCCGTAGAAGGCAGCATGGTATACAATAAAGGGGTCGTTTCAGGTTACCATATAATAATAAGTCCATTTTCGGAGTCGCTATGGAGAAGAGACAACGGTTTCCTCTAAGAGAAGATATCCTGAGGAAGGTCCTTCCTGTACGGATAGGATGTCTGCGTTCCTGCGGACTGGACGCTCACTGACGCAATGTGGTTTGACCTCTTCACCATTTCTTCGATGCTGAGATGAGGAGAATGGGCGAGGTAGAAGGCCAGCGCCCCAATAAAGCTGTCTCCGGCCCCCTAGAAGGAAAGAGGGGTCACAGGGGGAGGTGCGGGGTCATTATAATATACAGAAGGGTCCAGCTAAAGATACAAGTGATTTCATGTTAAAGGTACAGTACACATTGTAACAAGTGAGATGATCAATGGACATTAGGAAGCCCACTGCCAATCGTGAGCCAGAGCCTGCATACTGACATTCCCAGGACCCGCCCACTATCTGCATGAAGCTTTCATGGTGGGAACCCCTCATAATGGGCACAGCGGGTGTACAGACCCGGGAACTCAGCACAGGGATGGTGGGAACCCCTCATAATGGGCACAGCGGGTGTACAGACCCGGGAACTCAGCACAGGGATGATGGGAACCCCTCATAATGGGCACAGCGGGTGTACAGACCCGGGAACTCAGCACAGGGATGGTGGGAACCCCTTATAATGGGCACAGCGGGTGTACAGACCCGGGAACTCAGCACAGGGATGGTGGGAACCCCTCATAATGGGCACGGCGGGTGTACAGACCCGGGAACTCAGCACAGGGATGGTGGGAACCCCTCATAATGGGCACAGCGGGTGTGCAGACCTGGGAACTCAGCACAGGGATGGTGGGAACCCCTCATAATGGGCACAGCGGGTGTAAAGACCCGGGAACTCAGCACAGGGATGGTGAGAACCCCTCATAATGGGCACAGCGGGTGTACAGACCCGGGAACTCAGCACAGGGATGGTGGGAACCCCTCATAATGGGCACAGCGGGTGTACAGACCCAGGAACTCAGCACAGGGATGGTGGGAACCCCTCATAATGGGCACAGCGGGTGTACAGACCCGGGAACTCAGCACAGGGATGGTGGGAACCCCTCATAATGGGCACAGCGGGTGTACAGACCCGGGAACTCAGCACAGGGATGATGGGAACCCCTCATAATGGGCACAGCGGGTGTACAGACCCGGGAACTCAGCACAGGGATGGTGGGAACCCCTCATAATGGGCACGGCGGGTGTACAGACCCGGGACCTCAGCACAGGGATGGTGGGAACCCCTCATAATGGGCACAGCGGGTGTACAGACCCGGGAACTCAGCACAGGGATGGTGAGAACCCCTCATAATGAGCACAGCGGGTGTACAGACCCGGGAACTCAGCACAGGGATGGTGAGAACCCCTCATAATGGGCACAGCGGGTGTACAGACCCGGGAACTCAGCACAGGGGGCAGATTTGTAGTGGGAGGGGGTAAGCCGCCTGCAGATTAGTGCTCAGTGTTTTTGTGGGGGATTTTTGCTGACACATAATGCTCATACTTGGGGGGGGGAGGCAGTTTGGCATGTTCGCCCTGGGCTTTAGATGCCCTTGTCCCATCACTGGACCCACTTACATTTCTGCCTCAACCCCCTCCCTCCCAAAAATAAAACACATTCAGTAAAAAAAGAAAGAAGTCTCAGTGTCCAGCAGCTCTGTAGGGGTCAGCTCTGTCACGGGGCAGAAAAAAAAGGGCACTTTTCTGCTGTCCTTAGGAAAAGTGCCCATAAGAAGTCCACTTGTCTCTGAGCTTCCCTGCGGCCCCTCTTTGCACACCTGACCAGGTAGCTGCCCCCCCAACCCGAGCTGAGCTCAGCCAATCACTAACTCTGGAGCTGGCTGATCGATATTCGGCTGAGCTCAGCTCGGTCTCAGCTGGGCGGGGGAGAGGGCACTGCTGGTCAGGTACACGGGGGGGGGGAAGCTCGTGGACAAGTGTGTGCGGTGATGTCATGGCGTTGAGCACCTTTCCTTTTGACAGCGACTGCAAGGAGGGAGAGAGGAGGACCAAAGCCTGCAGGCAATTACAGGAGGTCAGAGTGTGACAGCAATGTAGGGCAGTCAGTCACTCTCTCTCTCTCTATTGGGGTTCACTGATATAAGGGGGGAGTGGAGACCCTTGGTAAAAGGGGGGCACTGATATAAAGGTCCCCCCTTATATCAGTGTCCTCACCCCCCTCTTACATCAGTGAACCCCTTTACCTTAGTGTATTCACCGTGCAGACTCTGGTGAAAAGGGGAACTCTGGTGTAAGAGAGAATTCCCAGCATGCCTCCTTATATCAGAGTCAGCAGAGTTCACCCTCACAGTACAAGGGGAAACTTTGCAGACTCAGAGGTAAGGAGGGACTCTACAAACTCTTATGTAAGGGGGGGGGGGGGCTCTGGTGACCAGAAAACCTCTTACATCAGAGTTTCCCTTTACATCAGAGTTTGCAACATTCCCCTTACATCAGGGTCCAAAAAGTTCCCCTTTACATCAGGGTCCACAGAGTTCCCCGTTACATCAGAGTTCCCAGAGCCCCATTTACATCAGAGCTCCCCTACACTAGGGTCCACAGAGTTCCCCCTTACACAATAAGGCAAACCCTGCAGACTCTGATGTAAATGGGGCTCTGTGGACCCTAATGTAGGGGAGCTCTGATGTAAATGGGGCTCTGGGAACTCTGATGTAATGGGGAACTCTGTGGACCCTAATGTAGGGGAGCTCTGATGTAAGACAGAATTCCCAGCATCCCCCCTTATATCAGAGTCAGCAGAGTTCACCCTTACAGTGCAAGGGAAAACTTTGCAGACTCTGAGGTAAGGAGGGACTCTGCAAACACTTATGTAAAGAGGGGGGGGGGACCTCTTACATCAGAGTTTCCCTTTACACCAGAGTTTGCAACATTCCCCTTACATCAGGGTCCACAGAGTTCCCCCTTGCACTGTAAGGCAAACCCTGCAGACTCTGATGTACTATAAAGGGAACTCTGATGTAAATGGGGCTCTGGGAACTCTGATGTAAGGGAGGATTCTAATGTAAGGGCAGGAAGGGGGCCCGATGCAGAACATGTGAAAGGGTCCTACTGCAGGGCCAGGACAGGAGTAAAGGTCCCTGAGCTCAGAGGGAAGGGCCCCAAGCTTGGGTCAGGGGGGCCCTTCATGTTTTTTTGTACCAGGGCTCTGAAGGAACTAGTTACGCCTCTGGCCACAATGCTTCCCTCGCAGACATGCCTAAAGGCTTCCTGGTGAAGAGGGGTAAAAAGTCCCTGCCAGTGTCCTACCGAGTGCAGGACGAGGACAGAGCGCAGACCGGGACTGATGGTCGGCGCCGTGCCCGAGCAGAGGCTCTCCCCCCCCCCTGCCAACCTCCGACCAAGCCACCCGCTGCTGGCCAGTTTGGGAACCCGGAGTCGGTCCAGCCTGACCCACTTGGTGTGCAGATAGTACCTGGAGCGGAGCTTCAGCCTGGGATGGGGGTCGGGAGGAAAGAGGGAGAGCGGGAGGGGGGCCGAGTCGCTGCTCCATGGGCCTCTGGGTTGTACTTGCCCCCTGGGCCAAAAGTTGCCGGTCAGCCCCTCCAGGATGGCGCAGGATCCCAAGCAAATGTGCCTGAAGAGGAATGCTCAGTCCTGTTATGCTCACTTAGTAGCCGGGAGGCAGCACGTCATCGCAGTGCACTCAGGGGGTTCTGACACACGGGGTTAAAATTCATTGGGGCTTCCTTGTGTTATTCAGACCTCTGCTCCTTGCAGATGGGAATTGAAGACGGTGAAAACAGGATTTGATGGCTTGGCCGGAGCTGGCCGGGCACCGATAGGCAGGACCTGAGCCAAGTACGCTCGTTAAATGCTGTAAAAATAACCCGGACGGCACCGCTCCGCATTGTTCTCCGCGTTCCTATAAATCTACGTCTAGACGCTATTTATTAATGTGATTTCCACCTCACAAGCAAAACTCTCCCTGGACGGAAGATCTGCCTCCCCGCAGCCCATGCCCCCTGATCTCCATTGTGGAAATATGTTTCCTGTTGGCAGCGCTGCCAGTCCAGAGGATGCGGAATGTTCTAGAAATTTTGATGAGTGAGAATGTCTGCTGAAATATTCAGGAGGTTAGAAGATGACAAATGGTTTTCTTGTATCATGTCTCTGACCATCTCCTGTATTATGTCTGCAGTCTCTGATCATCTCCTGTACTATGTCTGCAGTCTCTGATCATCTCCTGTACTATGTCTGCAGTCTCTGATCATCTCCTGTACTATGTCTGCAGTCTCTGATCATCTCCTGTACTATGTCTGCAGTCTCTGATCATCTCCTGTATTATGTCTGCAGTCTCTGACCATCTCCTGTATTATGTCTGCAGTCTCTGATCATCTCCTGTATTATGTCTGCAGTCTCTGATCATCTCCTGTACTATGTCTGCAGTCTCTGATCATCTCCTGTATTATGTCTGCAGTCTCTGATCATCTCCTGTACTATGTCTGCAGTCTCCGATCATCTCCTGTATTATGTCTGCAGTCTCTGACCATCTCCTGTATTATGTCTGCAGTCTCTGATCATCTCCTGTACTATGTCTGCAGTCTCCGATCATCTCCTGTATTATGTCTGCAGTCTCTGACCATCTCCTGTACTATGTCTGCAGTCTCTGATCATCTCCTGTACTATGTCTGCAGTCTCTGACCATCTCCTGTACTATGTCTGCAGTCTCTGACCATCTCCTGTACTATGTCTGCAGTCTCTGATCATCTCCTGTACTATGTCTGCAGTCTCTGACCTTCTCTTGTATTCTATGTCTGCAGTCTCTGACCATCTCCTGTACTATGTCTGCAGTCTCTGACCATCTCCTGTATTATGTCTGCAGTCTCTGACCATCTCCTGTACTATGTCTGCAGTCTCTGATCATCTCCTGTACTATGTCTGCAGTCTCTGATCATCTCCTGTACTATGTCTGCAGTCTCTGATCATCTCCTGTACTATGTCTGCAGTCTCTGACCTTCTCTTGTATTCTATGTCTGCAGTCTCTGACCATCTCCTGTACTATGTCTGCAGTCTCTGATCATCTCCTGTACTATGTCTGCAGTCTCTGATCATCTCCTGTACTATGTCTGCAGTCTCTGATCATCTCCTGTACTATGTCTGCAGTCTCTGACCATCTCCTGTACTATGTCTGCAGTCTCTGACCATCTCCTGTACTATGTCTGCAGTCTCTGATCATCTCCTGTACTATGTCTGCAGTCTCTGACCTTCTCTTGTATTCTATGTCTGCAGTCTCTGACCATCTCCTGTACTATGTCTGCAGTCTCTGATCATCTCCTGTACTATGTCTGCAGTCTCTGATCATCTCCTGTACTATGTCTGCAGTCTCTGACCTTCTCTTGTATTCTATGTCTGCAGTCTCTGACCTTCTCTTGTATTATGTCTGCAGTCTCTGATCATCTCCTGTACTATGTCTGCAGTCTCTCATCATCTCCTGTACTATGTCTGCAGTCTCTGATCATCTCCTGTACTATGTCTGCAGTCTCTGATCATCTCCTGTACTATGTCTGCAGCCTCTGATCATCTCCTGTATTATGTCTGCAGTCTCTGATCATCTCCTGTATTATGTCTGCAGTCTCTGACCATCTCCTGTATTATGTCTGCAGTCTCTGATCATCTCCTGTACTATGTCTGCAGTCTCTGATCATCTCCTGTACTATGTCTGCAGTCTCTGATCATCTCCTGTACTATGTCTGCAGCCTCTGATCATCTCCTGTATTATGTCTGCAGTCTCTGATCATCTCCTGTATTATGTCTGCAGTCTCTGATCATCTCCTGTACTATGTCTGCAGTCTCTGATCATCTCCTGTACTATGTCTGCAGTCTCTGATCATCTCCTGTACTATGTCTGCAGTCTCTGATCATCTCCTGTATTATGTCTGCAGTCTCTGATCATCTCCTGTACTATGTCTGCAGCCTCTGATCATCTCCTGTATTATGTCTGCAGTCTCTGATCATCTCCTGTACTATGTCTGCAGTCTCTGATCATCTCCTGTACTATGTCTGCAGTCTCTGATCATCTCCTGTACTATGTCTGCAGTCTCTGATCATCTCCTGTACTATGTCTGCAGCCTCTGATCATCTCCTGTATTATGTCTGCAGTCTCTGACCATCTCCTGTACTATGTCTGCAGTCTCTGATCATCTCCTGTACTATGTCTGCAGTCTCTGATCATCTCCTGTATTATGTCTGCAGTCTCTGATCATCTCCTGTACCATGTCTGCAGTCTCTGATCATCTGCTGTACTATGTCTGCAGTCTCTGACCATCTTCAACCCTTCCGCCGTTGCAGAACTACAAGTCCCATGAGGCACTGCAAGACTCTGACAGCTACAGTACAAGCATGACTCCCAGTGGCAGAGGAATGATGGGACTTGTAGTTCAGCAACAGCTGAATGCATTCCCTTTACATTCCCAAGCAGTTGATGGCACCCTTGAAGGGAAACCTTCAGGATTAGGAATGAGCCAATGGTTTGGTCCATACTTAGGTTCAGACAGAACTTTGTCCCCTGTTGAGCTCCCTCTTGGTGGGAGCCAAAAACGATATACAGAAGTGGTATTTCTACCTCTTCTATATATGACAGCATCCCACTGTGAATGGTTGCTAAGGAAGCAGCAGGTGCTGGCACCCGCTGCGTCCCTAGGAAACCCTGATGTAACCAGGTAACAAAAGGGGCGGAGACAGTGGTGACATTGAGGAAGGGGACACACCCTGAAGGCTTGTCCTAAAAATCTAACTGTTAGTGCCAATAATGTATCATGGCCAACACTGTGTTGTTGCACGTGCGCTAATATAGCTACAATCACTGTAAGCAATTCTATTATGGAAACATGGAACAGCAAAGAGTTAACATTTCTTGAAATGTTCAGCTCAGGATGAGTTCACACTGAAAGTACGCAGCAGCCTGACTTTATAAATGGCCTGTGGATGAGACTCAGCAGGAAGACGTGTCCGGGCGACTCACGCCTGCACTGCGGCTTTGGCTCCACATTCAGTGGTTGGAGATAAGACTTGGGGTATTGCCATCTGCTGGTGATAACCTGTCCATGGACTATAGGGGGCGCCAAAATTCTCTCCCTTTTGCCTTGTGCCACCATAGGTGGTGGGACCTCTGTGGGAACCGACATCGCCCGGCTCACCTCCCGAGAGACTGAAGAGTGAGTCAGCTGGGGAGTCAAGGGTCAACGATTAACCCCGACATTCCTGGGCCATGACACACCTTGCAGTCATAATCCCCCCCCCATTCACCACCCCAACAAGACTTCAAAGGGCCAAGTCTGCAGGCGCATTCTTTCCCAAAACTCTCCTCCATTTGTGGTTAGGAGGAAAATGATCATTAATGGTGAACATGTTGGCCCAGATGTACCCCACATGGCCGGGAATCAATTCCAAATACCTGCGGGGGATGGTCGGTCCCCCTACACATAAACCCACCAATGAGCAGAATTCTGTTACAAATTCTAGAGAAAGTTCATCCCGCCCGTTCACCGCGAGCAGATGAACTCCAGTGACACCATCGTACGGCGATGAGAAGAATCTGTGGTCGGTGATGAAACTGTAGATCTAAACCCCAACTGGATATTATTTACTTCACTGATCACTCTGTACTACAATGTTACTCTTTTCTCCTTTTTTTCAATGTTTCTTTTTTTTTTTTTCCTTTTTGATGTTTTGTTTCTCTGTATCTCAATGTTGCTGATCTCCTGCAGCCTCGTCCAGCCACTTCCTCTGGTTCCAGTATCAGATGCATATTATTACACTGGACAGGGTTCCTGATGATGGACCTGCCCAGGTTTAATGTCTCCGTCAGGAGCACAGGTCTCCTCTGCTGGACTACAGACCCCCCCCCCCTTTGAATCCAACCTCCAGCCTTCCCTTCAGACTTGCACAGGTGTACTGGCTTCTCTCCTGGACTGAAATGGCTTCCCCTGATTTCACTGCACACTGTGAGCTTCTTATAATGTGCAATAGAAGCTGCTGCAAGTCACAGCCTGCCTCATTTCCTGGCTGGAGGACGCCCAGCATCATCTTAGCTCTTTTCCTTCCCAGTCTGACAGTCCCTGGCTCAGGGCCTGGACAAGGGGTGGGCAGGAGGGTCAGTTGCCCCGGGCGCAGTGAAGCAAGGAATAGACGCAGGGTGGTACACCCATTCTAAAGCATCTATTAATAGTGGGGGAGGGGTGCACTATTCCGAATACTTGCCCTGGGCACTGGATGAAAGAGAGCAAGCAAGTAAAAAAGAAAGAAAAAAAAAAAGAGAAAGAAAGGAGAAAGAAAGAAAGGGAGAGAGAGAAAGAGAGAGAAACCTTCTATGAGGAGGTGAATTACAGACCAGTTAGCCTAACATCAATAGTATGTAAACTCTTGGAGGGGATGATAAGGGACTATATACAAGATTTTAGTAATAAGAATGATATCATTAGCAGTAATCAGCATGGATTCATGAAGAATCGTTCTTGCCAAACCAATCTACTAACCTTCTATGAGGAGGTGAGTTGCCATCTAGATAAAGGAAGGCCCGTAGACGTGGTGTATCTGGATTTTACAAAAGCATTTGACACAGTTCCCCATAAACGTTTACTGTACAAAATAAGGTGCGTTGGCATGGACCATAGGGTGAGTACATGGATTGAAAACTGGCTACAAGGGCGAGTTCAGAGGGTGGTGATAAATGGGGAGTACTCAGAATGGTCAGGGGTGGGTAGTGGGGTCCCCAGGGTTCTGTGCTGGGACCAATCCTATTTAATTTGTTCATAAACGACCTGGAGGATGGGATAAACAGTTCAATCTCTGTATTTGTGGGGCAATAACTTCTCCGCAGGATGTGGAAACCTTGCAAAAAGATCTGAACAAATGAATGGGGGAGGGGCAACTACATGGCAAATGAGGTTCAATGTAGAAAAATGTAAAATAATGCATTTGGGTGGTAAAAATCTGAAGTCAATCTATAGACTGGGGGGAGAACCTCTGGGGGGATCTAGGATGGAAAAGGACCTGGGGGTCCTAGTAGATGATAGGCTCAGCAATGACATGCAATGCCAAGCTGCTGCTAATAAAGCAAACAGAATATTGGCATTAAAAAGGGGATCAACTCCAGAGATAAAATGATAATTCTCCCGCTCTACAAGACTCTGGTCCGGCCGCACCTGGAGTATGCTGTCCAGTTCTGGGCACCAGTCCTCAGGAAGGATGTACTGGAAATGGAGCGAGTACAAAGAAGGGCAACAAAGCTAATAAAGGGTCTGGAGGATCTTAGTTATGAGGAAAGGTTGTGAGCTCTGAACTTATTCTCTCTGGAGAAGAGACGCTTGAGAGGGGATATGATTTCAATATATAAATACCGGACTGGTGACCCCACAATATACAAATACCGGACTGGTGACCCCACAATATATAAATACCGGACTGGTGACCCCACAATATATAAATACCGGACTGGTGACCCCACAATATACAAATACCGGACTGGTGACCCCACAATATATAAATACCAGACTGGTGACCCCACAATATATAAATACCGGACTGGTGACCCCACAATAGAGAAATACCGGACTGGTGACCCCACAATAAGGAGAAAACTTTTTTGCGGAAGGGAGTTTAACAAGACTCGTGGCCACTCATTACAATTAGAAGAAAAGAGGTTTAACCTTAAATTACGTAGAGGGTTCTTTACTGTAAGAGTGACAAGGATGTGGAATTCCCTTCCACAGGCGGCGGTCTCAGCGGGGAGCATCGATCGTTTCAAACTATGTAAGAAAGAAAGAAGAGAGAAAGAGAGTATCTTCTACAATTTGGAGCCTGTGGGAACAAGGCCTTAGACTACTGAAGTCACTGGATCAGCATGACAGCCAGGCGACAAGCATTGTGTGAAAGCTCAGTAGTGGCTGACCCCTCAGGTTCCCTTGTCATCTATACTAGAATCCTTTGGCTGTGTTGCTGTATTTAGGGGCCCAATGTTCATATAACTGGTACTGTCAGCAGCAGATGTGTGTGACAGCTGTGTACGGGGGGGGGGGGGGGGGGTGAACAGGGGGCTGTGCTGTGTACAGGGAGGGGGGATGTGTACAGGCAAAAAAAAGAAGAGAATGAGAGTGAGAAAGAGAGCAAAAAGCAACAAGAACCAAGAGTAATGCCGCGTACACACGGTCGGACTTTTCGTCTACAAAAGTCCGACGGACGCCGACGGACAAAATACGGCTGACAATCCGGACCTTCAGCGGACTTTTCCAGCCGCAAATCTGACGGACTTGGAACATGCTTCAAATATATACGTCGTAACCAGAAATCCGCTCGTCTGTATGCTAGACCGACGGACAAAAACCCACGCTAGGGCAGCTATTGGCTACTGGCTATCAACTTCCTTATTTTAGTCCGGTGTACGTCATCACATACCAATCCGTTCGACATTTGTGTGATCGTATGTAGGCAAGTCCGTTCGTAAGAAAGTCTGCCGCAACTCCGCCAAAAGTCCGTCGAAAGTCTGTCGGACGGGCTGTCGGACTTTTGTAGCCGAAAAGTCTGACCGTGTGTACGCGGCATTAGAGAGGTAAAGAAAGAAACAGAGAGAAGAGAAGAGCTAAACAGAAAGAAAGAAAAATGAATGAAGGGAAGGAAGGAGAGAAAGAAAGAGGAAGGAAGGAAGGGAAGAGAGAAAAGAAGAAGGTTAGGAAGGAAGGGAAGAGAGAAAAGAAGAAGGTTAGGAAGGAAGGGAAGAGAGAAAAGAAGAGGGTTAGGAAGGAAGGGAAGAGAGAAAAGAAGAAGGTTAGGAAGGAAGGGAAGAGAGAAAAGAAGAGGGTTAGGAAGGAAGGGAAGAGAGAAAAGAAGAAGGTTAGGAAGGAAGGGAAGAGAGAAAAGAAGAAGGTTAGGAAGGAAGGGAAGAGAGAAAAGAAGAAGGTTAGGAAGGAAGAGAAGAGAGAAAAGAAGAAGGTTGGGAAGGAAGGGAAGAGAGAAAAGAAGAAGGTTGGGAAGGAAGGGAAGAGAGAAAAGAAGAAGGTTAGGAAGGAAGGGAAGAGAGAAAAGAAGAAGGTTAGGAAGGAAGAGAAGAGAGAAAAGAAGAAGGTTGGGAAGGAAGGGAAGAGAGAAAAGAAGAAGGTTAGGAAGGAAGGGAAGAGAGAAAAGAAGAAGGTTGGGAAGGAAGGGAAGAGAGAAAAGAAGAAGGTTAGGAAGGAAGGGAAGAGAGAAAAGAAGAAGGTTGGGAAGGAAGGGAAGAGAGAAAAGAAGAAGGTTAGGAAGGAAGGGAAGAGAGAAAAGAAGAAGGTTAGGAAGGAAGGGAAGAGAGAAAAGAAGAAGGTTAGGAAGGAAGGGAAGAGAGAAAAGAAGAAGGTTGGGAAGGAAGGGAAGAGAGAAAAGAAGAAGGTTGGGAAGGAAGGGAAGAGAGAAAAGAAGAGGGTTAGGAAGGAAGGGAAGAGAGAAAAGAAGAGGTTAGGAAGGGAGGGAAGAGAGAAAAGAAGAAGGTTAGGAAGGAAGGGAAGAGAGAAAAGAAGAAGGTTAGGAAGGAAGGGAAGAGAGAAAAGAAGAAGGTTAGGAAGGAAGGGAAGAGAGAAAAGAAGAAGGTTGGGAAGGAAGGGAAGAGAGAAAAGAAGAGGGTTGGGAAAGGAAGGGAAGAGAGAAAAGAAGAGGGTTAGGAAGGGAGGGAAGAGAGAAAAGAAGAAGGTTAGGAAGGAAGGGAAGAGAGAAAAGAAGAAGGTTAGGAAGGAAGGGAAGAGGAAAAGAAGAAGGTTAGGAAGGAAGAGAAGAGAGAAAAGAAGAAGGTTGGGAAGGAAGGGAAGAGAGAAAAGAAGAAGGTTAGGAAGGAAGGGAAGAGAGAAAAGAAGAAGGTTGGGAAGGAAGGGAAGAGAGAAAAGAAGAGGGTTAGGAAGGAAGGGAAGAGAGAAAAGAAGAAGGTTAGGAAGGAAGGGAAGAGAGAAAAGAAGAGGGTTAGGAAGGGAGGGAAGAGAGAAAAGAAGAGGGTTAGGAAGGAAGGGAAGAGAGAAAAGAAGAGGGTTAGGAAGGAAGGGAAGAGACAAAAGAAGAGGGTTAGGAAGGAAGGGAAGAGAGAAAAGAAGAAGGTTAGGAAGGAAGGAAGAGAGAAAAGAAGAAGGTTAGGAAGGAAGGGAAGAGAGAAAAGAAGAAGGTTAGGAAGGAAGGGAAGAGAGAAAGAAGAAGGTTAGGAAGGAAGGGAAGAGAGGAAAAGAAGAAGGTTAGGAAGGAAGGGAAGAGAGAAAAGAAGAGGGTTAGGAAGGGAGGGAAGAGAGAAAAGAAGAGGGTTAGGAAGGAAGGGAAGAGAGAAAAAAGAGGGTTAGGACGGAAGGGAAGAGAGAAAAGAAGAGGGTTAGGAAGGAAGGGAAGAGACAAAAGAAGAGGGTTAGGAAGGAAGGGAGAGAGAAAAGAAGAAGGTTAGGAAGGAAGGGAAGAGAGAAAAGAAGAAGGTTAGGAAGGAAGGGAAGAGAGAAAAGAAGAGGGTTAGGACGGAAGGGAAGAGAGAAAGAAGAGGGTTAGGAAGGAAGGGAAGAGAGAAAAGAAGAGGGTTAGGACGGAAGGGAAGAGAGAAAAGAAGAAGGTTAGGAAGGAAGGGAAGAGAGAAAAGAAGAGGGTTAGGAAGGAAGGGAAGAGAGAAAAGAAGAAGGTTAGGAAGGGAGGGAAGAGAGAAAAGAAGAAGGTTAGGAAGGGAGGGAAGAGAGAAAAGAAGAGGGTTAGGAAGGAAGGGAAGAGAGAAAAGAAGAAGGTTAGGAAGGAAGGGAAGAGAGAAAAGAAGAGGGTTAGGAAGGGAAGAGAGAAAAGAAGAGGGTTAGGAAGGAAGGGAAGAGAGAAAAGAAGAGGGTTAGGAAGGAAGGGAAGAGAGAAAAGAAGAAGGTTAGGAAGGGAGGGAAGAGAGAAAAGAAGAGGGTTAGGAAGGGAGGGAAGAGAGAAAAGAAGAAGGTTGGGAAGGAAGGGAGGAGAGAAAAGAAGAAGGTTGGGAAGGAAGGGAGAGAGAAAAGAAGGGGGTTAGGAAGGAAGGGAAGAGAGAAAAGAAGAAGGTTAGGAAGGGAGGGAAGAGAGAAAAGAAGAAGGTTGGGAAGGAAGGGAGGAGAGAAAAGAAGAAGGTTGGGAAGGAAGGGAAGAGAGAAAAGAAGGGGGTTAGGAAGGGAGGGAAGAGAGAAAAGAAGAAGGTTAGGAAGGGAGGAAAGAGGACGAGGCATCCTGCAGTTTTCTGGTGGGGTGACGAAGTCATTCGGCTCTTTCAGGCTGAGTTGCATTATTTGATGAAGCGGTTGGGTTGTCATGGAGACGTGATGCGGCGGTGGATGCTGTGTGTGGCCGCGCTCTATGACCACAGGCCGGGTCTCCCGTTCCTCGGATTTAATAATACTTTTCATCAGCCTGGCGGGGCTCCGGCCTGCCGTACTGATTGAGCGGATCTACAGCAGAGGACACTGACTGCGCTGCCATGAGGCCTGCAATTATTTCTGGGTGGTCCGGGGGGGGGGGGAGAAGTTAGAGAGACGCTTTATGGCACAGCTAGGAGTCCTGCTGCTGGTTCCTTCATCAGTCCGGCCTCTATTCTTCCTAACTCCCTATCCGGCCTGCCCAGGAGACACAACCTCCACCGCTGCCCCCAGAGATGCCCAGTCCTTGCCACATCCTAGGTTGGACTCGGGCCCTCTTCTATTTCCAGGAGTAAAGGGAGGGTCCACCATAAAGTGAATTACATTTGTAAATATCGGGGGGGTGGGGGGGGGGTGTTAAAGACATTTTTTTTTTTTTTTTTAGTCTCGGGTGAAGTGTTAAGATTTCTGCTGTCTGGGGAGACCCCCCCCCTCCCCTCTATTTTCCCTGGTATAAATTGTCACCATGAGAAAAAAAAAAATGTGAGTTGTCACCAGAACAGGAATAAGGAAGAAATCTTACAATGGGGACACCACTCCTTACTCTACCTAAACTTTAGGTGATTATATTTGGCCTCACCGGGTAAAGGAAGTACAAACACTAGTGGGATGGGTTGGAGGAGGGGGGGAGGGAGGTGAGAGGGGGTTATATTTAGCCCAAAATGGCGCTTTAAAGATAAAGATATGCCCCAGCAACCAGCAACACACTTCCTCTATTAGAGCGCCCCCCCCACTCTGGATGAAGGGGCACTGGGGGGGGGGGGGGACAGCAGCACCTTTGGACAGCAGAATTGTCAGTCTGGAGGGGGAGGGGAGTGCTAGATGGACTAGCAGATTTAGATATACTAACAAAATTGAAGACGAACTCCAGCTCCCACGTTATAATCAGTTACAGGAATAGTCTTTTTTCCTTTTTGGGATAAAGGTTTTTCCATAAATAAACTAAAACTGATCATTGTAAGCACAACTGTCAGTGGTAAGTGGTTTGCCTCAACCCTCTAACTGTCACTTTTTCCTGGCTCTTTCGCTGCCAGAGGCATTTTTTTTTTTTACACCCGTTTAAAAAATAATTTCAGGCCTGAAGATTACATAAAACCCCCAAACATGATATGTTTTCTGAAAGCAGACACCCTAGAGCAGGGGTCTCAAACTGACGGCCCCCCAGCTGTTGTGAAACTACAAGTCCCATGAGGCATTGCAAGACTGACACTTACAAGCACGACTCCCACAGGCAGAGGAATGATGGGATTTGTCGTTTCGCAACAGCTGGAGGGGCCGCCAGTTTGAGACCCCCTGCCCTAGAGAATAAAATAGCGGTAGTTCCAATTTTGTATGTCACTTGATATTACCGGAAAGGTCTAAGAAACGCAAAATTTCAGTTAAAAAAAACACACTAAAGGTGAATTTTAGGGCAAAGAAACGCAATAAACGACTCAAATTTTTGGTAAAATATAAAAGATGAGTAAATAGATACCCAACATGTCAAACCTTAACCTGTTAAGGACCGTCCCCACGAAGATATACTGCGGCAGGGCGGCCCTCCTGCGTGAAATTGCGTACCTGTATGTGATTTCATGCCCAGGGTCTGGGGTGCGCCGCCAGGTCTGGCAGAAGCAATGACAGCTGGGACCCGCTGATCGTTCTCAGGAGAGGCAGAATGGTGGTCTGCCTATGTAAACAAGGGAGACCGCCGTTCTGTGAGAGGGGAAAATGGAGATCTTGTGTTTCTGCTAAGCAGGAACACGGATCTCTGTCTTCCCCCCAGTCAAAGCTCTCCCCCCACACAGTTAGCAAGCACTCCCTAGGAAAATATTTAACCCTTTGAGCGCCCCTGATGTTAACCCCTTCCCTGCCAGTGTCATTAGTACAGTGACAGTGCATTTTTTTTTTAGCACTGATCACTGTATTGGTGTCACTGGTCCCCAAAAAGTGTCACTTAGTGTCAGATTTGTTCGCCGCAATGTTGCATTACTAGTAAAAAAATAAAAATAAACAAAAAAAATCCATACAAATATCCTGTAGTTTATAACTCCTGTGAAAACCAATCAATATACACTTATTGGGATTTTTTTTACCAAATATTGGGCAAAATTTACGAAAAAAAATAGATTTTTAAAAAAAAATTTAATAAGTGTGTTTTATAGCAGAAAGTAAAAAAAAAAAATAATATATATATATTTTTTTAAACTATCGCTCTTTTTTTGTTTATAGCGCAAAAAATAAAAACTGCAGAGGCGATCAAATACCACCAAAAGAAATCTCTATTTGTGGGGAAAACTATTCCTGTAACTGATAATAATCAATCAATTATTTGAGTACAGCGTCGCACGACCACGCAGTTGTCAGTTAAAACAACGCAGTGCCGTATCGCAAAAAAAAAAAAATATCCTGGTCAGGAAGGGGGGTAAATCTTCTGGAGCTGAAGTGGTTAAATTTGTGTGCGCCCGCGAAAAGGCGACAAACTTCAGTACCCGATATTTTCTATAGGCAACACTTCAAAAGCCCCCCTATAGGTCATCAGTTTAGCGTTACGAAGGAGCCCAGATTGCGAGCAATTGTGCTGCAAGTTTGAAAATGACTTGCTAAGCTATTGCTAGACTTTCCCGGCTTCACAAGTTTGTTGCACAATTGCAGCAAATCTGCATTGCAGGACTCCAGATCAACTTTGTTTGCAAACATTCTGCAAGTCTGCTACAGGTTCTGGTTCAGTTATGGTGTGCTATAGTCCTCCCACCACAGGGGGGCGCTGTGGCAGAATTTTCATGCTGTAGACTTGCAGAGCTCTTGCTGTAGACTCACCACTGCAACTTTGCTCTTGCTAGAGACGTGCCACGCTAATTTTCTGCAAATTGGAAAAGTGTGAACAAGAACTTGTGCTTCAGGTGCTCTGCAAGTCTACAACTTGCCAGGGAAAATGTGCAGCAAGTTAACAAGACTTTCAATTCAACGCTGCCACAAATCTGTAGCAAGTTATCCTTGCTATCTGGTTGGTCTGGCGCTATAATTAATCACTCTCACTCCGGCATGCGCGGCAATATGTAACAAGTGTATCACAATCGACGTTTGAAAGACCTCTGCGCAAATACAGTGTGATATAAAATATTGCAACAATCGCCATTTTATTCCCTAGGGTCTCTGCTAAAACTATATATATATATATATATATATATATATATATATATATATATATATATAAAATGTTTGGGGGTTCCACGTAATTTTCTAGCAAAAAAATACTGATTTTTTACTTTGTAGGAAGCACGTGTCTCAAAAAGGTTTTAGTCTTTAAGTGGTTAAACTTCCCTCATTTACAGACCGAAGTTCATTCCTTTGATTTAAAGTTGGGTTCCACCCAAAAAAACAAAAATACATTAATAATCCTTAAAAAAAAAACAAAAAAAATTTTTTTTTTTTTTACTTACCTCTAAATGCCTGTTGCTAGGTGGTCCCTCGTAGTCTGCCCCTTCCAGTGCCTGGGCTGGTGACATCACTTCCCCCTCGGCACAGGAAGGGCTCCACTCTGCTCCCTCGCCGCTGTCAATCATCTGGGATCCATTACAGGTCCCAGGTGACTGAGCAGCCAATCACGACGCGCGGCGCCGCTCGCGCATGCGCAGTGGGTGCCAGGCTGTGAAGCCACAGCCCGGCGCCCACAGTTGCAATGCCGGCGCCGCTGAACGGAGGGGGGAGACGAGCGGGGCTTCGATCCCCCGCATCGCTGGACCCTGGAACAGGTAAGTGTCCAATTAAAAGTCAGCAGCTGCAGTATTTGTAGCTGCTGACTTTTAATTTTTTTTTTTTTACCCGACCCCCTGGGTGGAACTCCTCTTTAAGAAACAAAAAGTTACAATGTTTATAGTTATCTATCAGCCTGGACAATGTTGTCAGAAACTTGGCAGACTTTTTTTCTTTTCTTTTGACAGCCAAGCAGAGAACTCTCTACACTTGTTACATGAATGAATCGAGAAATTCTGCATAGAGATTGCGAGGGGGGTTTGAATCAAGATCGCGATTTTTTAATGATTAATCGTGCCGCTCTAGCGCATACTAGCACATTATAAAATACTCACCTTGAAACAAAGCCCTCCAGTGCTGTAAAGTCACCGCTGAGTGGGCTGACATGTCCCTCCCCCCCGTCTGTCTTCCCGCCTCACGAGCCGCGATGACGTCACTCCCGTGTATCTGAGTGGGAGCCGCCATTTCCGGTACGGGCTCTGAAGCTCTGTAAGCCCGCTGGCATCCACCATAAATACATGCGCACGCGGGGGGATGGGAGGAGACCAGTAACAGGGGGGAGGTGTGGAGCAGGTGGAATGCCTCCACCTGACAGGCAGAAGTCTTGTGTGTGAACCCCCCCCCCCCCCCCGTCAGGTTTGTACAACATACGGCTTGGGCAGCGAAAGGGTTAAAGGAAGCTGAAAAATAACGGACTTGCTGGCAGGATCAAAAAAAAAAAGTGAAAAAAAAAAAAAGCCTTAAAAAAAGAAAACGAATGCAGCCGTCACATTTAAGGATTGATAAGCTGCAATATATTACATTTATGTTTTTTTTTTTTTTTTTATTTAGGTCCACTTTATTTTTTGCCACTCATAGACCAGTGATAAGTGGGAGCAGTGAACTGGTTTGGTGGTATTCGGAGGAGGCGGCTGGAATCGGTGGCGTTTGGTAACCTGACGTCTCGCCGTTGGATGGACGATAACAAAACACTCCGGATTTACAAGCTCTCATAATTCGGCTGTCAGCTCGTCTCCCACCATCTGCGTCCATCCATTCCCAGGCTACACAGATAATGAACATCAAACAAAAGCCTCCATTGTGCGCATTGCGCAACCTGCGCTGATTCCATTATGAAACGCAGCAATCCGAAAAACACACCAGGAAAAAAACCACAGAGAGAGATTTCTTGCTGATCCACACAAACCAGGGGGGTGAGTCACGGGGCCCCGGGGTGGTGATGCCGTAACCGTTAAACCACAAAATTGGAACAAAGGAGAAGCAGATCTGGGCACGGCTTGCTATCGCCCCAGAGTTCATCGATGATTAATTGTCTACTCACTTTCTCCACAAACATCTCACATCTGGGGTGGTGTATACATGTGCCCGGGGTGACATCTCCTCTATACACAGTACAAAAGGTGAGATGGATGCCGGCTACAGGATTGTTAAAGTGCATGTCTGGGGCAAAAAAAAATAAAAAATATTCAGTAGATCTCTGCAATATGTGAACATTTCCTCCACGTTTTATCTCTTTAAAAATGCTGCAATCCTCAAAAATACCCTTCAGGCTGCCAGGAATTTCTGGGAGCTCCTACCTTCCTGTTTAGGCTGACAACACAAGGTGTGAAGGTCAGGGGTCAGGCTCAGAGACCAGTACGTATAGCAGTAGAGAGGCTCCCACCGAACCAGCAGGATAAGTACAGAAGCAGGTCTCCCTGGCAGATGAGGTGGGCTCACCCGAGGAGTGGGATCTAAGCACCAACCACCACCAGAGCTTCTGATGGTGGGGATGGGTTTTTCTGCATGTTAGTACCAGGTTGTGGTCCTCAGGATCGCCCCACCAGGAGGTGAGCAAGCCAGGTTGAGATCAAGCAGGACCGTATTCAAGGAATGAGCCAAGGTTGGTAACAAGTGGTTGCAGGTTGAGATCAAGCAGGACCGTATTCAAGGAACGAGCCAAAGGTTGGTAAGAAGTGATTGCAGGTTGAGATCAAGCAGAAGCCTACTCAAGGAATTTAAAGCAGGTCTCCCTGGCAGATGAGGCGTGCTTACCCGAGGTGCGGGATCTAAGCACTAACCACCACCAGAGTTCCTGATGGTGGGGATGGGTTTTTCTGCATGTTAGTACCAGGTTGTGATCCTCGGGATCCCCCCCACCAGGAGGTGAGCAAGCCAGGGTCCAGTAGCAGATATAGCAGGTAGGGATCAAACAGAAGCGTAGTTAGTAAACAAGCCAAAGGTCAGTAACAAGTGGTTGCAGGTTGAGATCAAGTGGAAGTGTATTGGAGGAACAGGCCAAAGGTTGGTAATGAGTGGTTGCAGGTTGAGATCAAGAGAAAGAGTAGTCGAGGAACGAGACAAAGGTTGGTACCAAGGAGTTGCAGGTTGAGATCAAGAGGAAGCATAGTCGAGGAATGAGCCAAAGGTTGTTAACGAGTGGTTGCAGGTAGGGATCAAGTGGAAGTCTAGTTGAGGAATAAGAATAATGCACTTTAAAGGCACATATAAAAGTAATATGTTAGCCCTTGCACACTGGGGCGGGGGGCGGCGTCGGCGGTAAAACGCCGCTATTAATAGCGGCGTTTTACCGTCGGTATGCGGCCGCTAGCGGGGCGGTTTTACCCCGCGCTAGCGGCCGAGAAAGGGTTAAAAACCACCGCAAAGCGCCTCTGCAGAGGCGCATTGCCGGCGGTATAGCCGCGCCGTCCCATTGATTTCAATGGGCAGGAGCGGTAAAGGAGCGGTATACACACCGCTCCTTCACCGCTCCAAAGATGCTGCTAGCAGGACTTTTATTACCGTCCTGCCAGCGCATCGCTCCAGTGTGCAAGCCCTCGGGGCTTTCACACAGGAATACATGCAGCGGCACTTTCGGGGCGGTTTGCAGGCGCTATTATTAGCGCAATAGCGTCTGCAAACCGCCCCAGTGTGCAAGGGCTCTAATAGTCTACATTAAAAAATCACAGCATGTTACAAACAAAATATCATACCACCCAACAACAACAAGCCTTAACACAATTACACTCAAGACAAGATACAGTCATTAAACCCTCAGATAAGGGTGGGAATATAGCACTAATGACCCAACAATGACCCAAGCAATGTGTTTCAACATTTTGAGCAATGGCAAGTGGTATTGACCAAATACAGCAGAAATCACTTCCCATTTTGAAGAGGAATATAAACAGCTCATCTATACTGCCTATATGGATGCCCTAATTGACAAAAAAACATTGGAATATCTCAGTATATCCTTTCCGAGAGAAGCCATATTTTATGCCATTCCAAAAATGCACAAAAACTTAGAGGCACCACCAGGGAGACCAATAGTGTCAGGAATTGGATCGATTACAGAAAATGCTAGCAGATTCAAGGACTTTTTTCCATAGGCCCCATGTTACCAGACTTCCCTCCTACCTTAGATTTTCTCAAACGTTTGGACCCCCCTTTCGTTTTCAGCCAAGGAAGCTGCCATCTTTGCCTCTGTTTAATCCACAACTGCCATGATGCTGCACATGTGATGAGTTATGGATGGGCCATTGGATGGGTTGACCGTTTGGTTGAGAGCACAACCAATGGCACGTGCCGGAAATGAAACTGTTTTATGGATGGGTTTACTTCCGCTTTAACCATTCCCCCTGATGCATTATTGGTTACTATCGACGTAGAGGCTCTATATGCTAGCATCCCATATGATTTAGGCTTACAAACCATAAAAACACTTCTAATGGAACAAGATCATAGACAATGGGATTTCAATGCTTTCGTGTTGAAACTTCTTATATCCTCAAACACAAATGGTTCACTTTCCTTGGGTCCCACTACCTCCAGGAACAGGGCGTTGCCATTGGTACATGTTGTGCCCCATATGCACCTGGGGGGGTGGGAACGTGAGATCTTCTCCAATGACAGACTTAGCCGATGCCTGGACCAGGCACTGTGCTGGTTCAGGTATATAGACGATGTTTTGTTGATTTGGACGGGTATGGTAGAATCATTGGAAGAATTGATGCACCAACTAAATATTAACCCCTTGAGGACCCGCCGCCACAGTTATACTGCGGCAGGTTGGCTCCCCTGGGCGAGCCGGCGTAGCTGTACGTTGGCCGCTTTAAGAGCGCTAGGGGGTGCGACTACGGAGCTGATGCGTGTGCCGGTGGTAGTGATATCCGCCGGGCACCCGAGATCGCTCCTGAGAGAGACAGAACAGAGGTCTTTCAATGTAAACGGACAGATCTCAATTCTGTCAGGGGTGAGGAGACTGATCTTTTATTCCTACTGCTTAGGAACAGCAATCAGTCTCCTCCCCCAGGCAGTCCCATCCCCCCACAGTTAGAAACACCTCCCTAGGACACACATTTAACCCCTTGATCGCCCCCTAGTGTTAACCTCTTCCCTGCCAGTGACATTTATACAGTAATCAGCGGCTATTTTTAGCTCTGATTGCTGTATAAATCTTAATGGTCCCAAAAAAGTGTCCGATCTGTCCGCCGCAATGTTGCAGTCCTGCTAAAAATCGCTGATCACCGCCAATACTAATAAAAAAAAAAATAAATAAATAAATAATGCCATAAGTCTATCCCCTACTTTGTAGATGCGATAACTTTTGCACAAACCAATCAATATACACTTATTGCGATTTTTTTTATTTTACTAAAAATATGTAGAAGAATACATATCGGCCTAAACTGAGGAAGAAATCTGTTTTACAATTTTTTGGGGGGGATATTTATTATTATTATTATTATACAGGATTTATATAGCGCCGACAGTTTACGCAGCGCTTTACAACATGAGGGCAGACAGTACAAGTACAATACAATTCAATACAGGAGGAATCAGAGGGCCCTGCTCCTTAGAGCTTATTATAGTAAAAAGTAAAAAACATAGTTTTTTTTCAAAATTGTCGCTCTTTTTTTGTCTATAGTGCAAAAAATAAAAACCGCCGAGCTGATCAAATACCACGAAAAGAAAGCTCTACTTGTGGGGGAAAAAGGACGTCAATTTTGTTTTGGGTACAGCGTCGCATGACCGCGCAATTGTCAGTTAAAGCGACGCAGTGCCGAATCGCAAAAAAATGGCCTGGTTATTAGGGGGGAAAATCCTTCCGGGGCTGGAAGTGGTTAATGAGTTCAATTTGAAATTTACTATGAACTGGTACAGAGAGACCATATCCTTTTTTTGGATCCATCGATCTACAAGGATGTATCCAATATCCCGGCCACTAAAACTTTATCAAAAAAAGCACTGCTGGAAATACTATATTACATGCACAAAGTGGACACCCCACTTCCCTCGTTTATAGCATACCATAAGCTCAGTATATTCGTCTTCGGGGGAACTGTACACATGAATCAGATTTCAAGAGAACAAGCAGTGGAGCTACGTACGCGCCTCCGTCAGCGGGGCTATAGTAAAAGCTTGTTTAAGAACTCATACAATAAAGCACTAAATAAAAGCAGGAATTCCTTGCTCTAGTCCAACTCAAATTCTTAATTAAGACATCATACCACTAAATTTATCACCAAATACTCTGCACAGCATCAAACTAACGAACCTGTATACAAAAACCATTGGCATCTCTTGAGTGAGGACTATTCTTCATAAATAGGTCAGAGATAGTATTCCGTAAAAACCACCTCAATAGAGAATAAAATTACAACCAGCCAATACATCCCTAATAGAAATACCACACTGACCACTGGAGGGATGTCCATTTGTGGGCAGTGTGTACATATTGCCTTTGGGTACGGACACGATTCCGCCTACCAAATGGGGAAATATTCAATCCACGCTTTCATGCGAGTTGCCACACACGCAGGGAGTGATATATCTGATGCTCTGCCAATGCGGAGCATTTTATGTAGGGCAAGACGATCCGCCAGTTCAGGCAACTAATCTATGATCATATCGACTATTCCCAGTATGCCAAAATGATTACCCCCCCCAGTTAGCCGCCACCTGGGCCTGTACCACAAATTTGACACTGCTTTTGTCCAATTTCTTGTATTGGAAGTGGTGCCTGAGGACCCACGTGGCGGCAACTGGGATAAACGTATTCTTCAGAAGGAGACTGAAGACGGGAGTCACTTTGGGCGGGGGGCTCGTGGAAACCAGAACCCCTTTGGAGAGGCTGGGAAACCCTTGTTTCAGCTCCCCATACACCTCCGTCTATTAGGGGCACAGGGTGACCGAGAACCCCAGTCTGATCTGTGCTCGTCGGACTCGCTGTACAGCCACCCTGCAATGTTGTATATATGTATATATTGTGTGTTGTCTCATGCTTTTGGACTCTTTGCTGGGATCATTTGGGGGGTGGCTGTGTCCCATTGTTCTGTTGTGTCTGTCTGCCTTAGGAGAAGTGTATTATGGGATGGATGTTTGTATTGGTGTTCCTGGCATGTTAACCGGGGGCAGGGCAGAGAGGGGAGGGGGGATTCCTCCAACAGCCCTCCCTACTGATAAGGTGGTCTAGTGTTCAAATGTTTCAATGCCTGTGTGTTCCTTATTGCTGATTGGACAGTTTACCCCGCCCTGAATCCAAGGGAGGGGGCATTGTCCCTGAGTTGTATATCTGAGTTAGGGCTAATGACTGGGTGCTCTGAGGGATCTTTACAGAGACGTTATGGATCGAACGCCTGGAAGCCACTAAATTACCAGGAATTAATGAAGTTTTATCATACAGGCCATTCCTTTGAAGGACATGTGTGATACTTACACTATCATTAAATACTAGTACAATGGCTTCATGCCTTTTATGTATTTGGCATACAAATTGATAGAGAATTGGTAGTGTCATGGAATATTGCAGTGTTGGAGCTGGGTATTAATGTTTACTGGCCTGTCAATAATCAAATTATTAATTAAGCGTTGAATTCAACATTATTCAATTTTTTATTATTATATTATTTTGTTTGGTTATATGGTATTTTTTAGCCCTTGCACCAAGTCCAGTCCCCCTTCGGGATAATCACCCTTTGGGTTCATTCCTTGGAGGGATACAGATGCAATCAATCATAATGTATTTTCATGCATCATATATATTTTCTTCACTTGGTTGGCCAGGGGGAGCCTTGTTGCAGTTCCTCCTCTGTCCACTGAGGACCTTGTGCAGAGCGCCTTGTCCAGCACAGTCAGTATGTGTGGCCGCCCGAGCCGTTGGGGATGCCCGCCGCCTTTCCGCGGCCTGTGTAGGGCTCGGACAGGCTGTGGAAATGTTGGTGTGCATCTGCCCGCGGAAATTCGAAAACACTGTCCATCTAGTGTCTCCCAGACTCACCGCAGCCGCTGTGTCCAATGGGCACTAGGACCAGCTTGTCTGGGCATATCCCAGTGCGCATGCGCCCCCAATGGCGCATGCGCGTTGTGTCCGCGGCCGGACTGGGTGACGTCAGACGCTGTTCTGACACATGATCACAGTCGGGGCATACAAAATAAGAGGCGAGGACGCCATTCCCCTAGACGCCTCGAGGGAGATGGACGTCCCCCGCATCTCTTCTTGGTATCCAGTTAGTTCCACGCCTAGGATACACCAGAACACTCTTTTACTCACGTACGCTATTATCTTCTGCTGTGCCCAGCATAGACTCGTGGTACTGGGCTCTTTTTGTTCCTCCCCTCCCCCCTCTCATTACTGCCTTACCTCATCCCTTTTAGGCCTAATGTACATGGGATGCTCAGGCAACCTCTTCTGAACGTTAGTCGCGTTTAGTGTTTTTTTGCCGCGTTTTTTTAACGATAACATCAGGAGACCCTCCCAAATGCTTACAAAGCACAAAAAACAGACGCCAGTACTGCCGCGTTTAGGCGCGTTTAGCTGCGTTTTACAGAAACCCTGTCTGAAACCCAGGTAAATTCAGCGTCTGAACCCATTTTTCATTGTCCAAAGAACAGCAACTGCCTAAAAACGACAGTATATATGTCTATGTCTATATGTACACATAAGATAACATTGGATGAGTTCAGGGGCAGCTGGAAAAAACGTCCAACTGCCTCTGAACGTTCGTTTACAGACAGCAGTGTACATGAGGATTTAGGGAATCTGAGTGGATTAGCAAGGTATAAAATTTCTGCGTTTACCAATGCATTTCTGACACTGAATCTATTTTCTCTGATTATTGAGGATCTAAGGCAGGGGTCCTCAAACTATGGCCCGCGGGCCACATGCGGCCCGCCGAGGACATTTATCCGGCCCAATCCACCCAGGGCCGGATTCCCGACAATCCAGGCTCGGGCCGGGGCCAGGTCGGCTCGGCTTTGGCAGGGAGCATATCCGCTCCGCTCCGCTCAAGCCGCCTCCCCCACCCCAGTAATGGAGGGCTCCGTGTGCCGCGCTGCATGCTGGGAAGTGTAGTTTCCAGCACAGTCCCGCACGGAGACAGGAGGCGCGAAGAGTGACAGCGAGAGCGGAGGCTTCAGGCAACAGCCTACTAACAAGTGAGGACCCCACTGTGCCACTGTCCCCCTGTCCACCCCACTGTCCCCCTGTCCACCCCACTGTCCCCCTGTCCACCCCACTGTCCCCCTGTCCACCCCACTGTCCCCCTGTCCACCCCTCTGTCCCCCTGTCAATCCCTCTGTCCCCCTGTCAATCCCTCTGTCCCCCTGTCCCCCCCCTCTGTCCACCCCCCTGTCCATCCCACTGTCCCCCTGTCCATCCCTCTGTGCCCCTGTCCACCCCTCTGTCCCCCTGTCCATCCCACTGTCCCCCTGTCCATCCCTCTGTCCCCCTGTCCATCCCTCTGTCCACCCCTCTGTCCCCCTCTCTGTCCCCCTGTCCATCCCTCTGTCCCCCTGTCCATCCCCTCTGTCCCCCTGTCCACCCCTCTGTCCATCCCACTGTCCCCCTGTCCACCCCACTGTCCCCCCCTCTGTCCATCCCTCTGTCCCCCTGTCCATCCCTCTGTCCATCCCACTGTCCCCCTGTCCACCCCTCTGTCCCCCTGTCCACCCCTCTGTCCATCCCACTGTCCCCCTGTCCATCCCACTGTCCCCCTGTCCACCCCACTGCCCCCCCCCTCTCCACCCCTCTGTCCATCCCACTGTCCCCCTGTCCATCCCTCTGTCCCCCTGTCCATCCCCTATATATATTATTATTTATTATTCATTCTTTTATTCTTTTGCACTACAAAAAGGATGTGTGCATAGGAATTTAGGAATTAGTTCATATTTTTTTTAAACTATAGTGCGGCCCCCCAACAGTCTGAGGGACCGTGAACTGGCCCCCTGTCTAAAAAGTTTGAGGACCCCTGATCTAAGGTATTCCAACACCTCTCTTTCATATTATACAGTATCTCACACAAGCGAGTATACCCCTCACGTTTTTGTAAATATTTTCTTCTGGCAGATGTACGTGAGATCACATATATATACAGTATCTCACAAAAGTAAGTACACCCCTGAGTCACATTTGTGTAAATCTTTTCTTCTCTCTTTTCATGTGACAACACTGAAGAAATGACACTTTGCTACAATGTAAAGTAGTGAGTGTACACAGCCATTAATGTCTAAACCGCTGGCAACAAAAGTCAGTACACCCCTAAGTGAAAATCTCCAAATTGGGCCCAAAGTGTCAATATTTTGTGTGGCCACCATTATTTCCCAGCACTGCCTTAACCCTCTTGGGCATGGAGGTCACCAGAGCTTCACAGGTTGTCACTGGAGTCCTCTTCCACTCCTCCATGACGACATCACAGAGCTGGTGGATGTTAGAGACCTTGCGCTCCTCCACCTTCCGTTTGAGGATGTCCCACAGATGATCAATAGGGTTTAGGTCTGGAGACATGCTTGGCCAGTCCATCACCTTTATCCTCAGCTTCTTTAGCAAGGCAGTGGTGGTCTTGGAGGTGTGTTTGGGGTGGTTATCATGTTGGAATACTGCCCTGCGGTCCAGTCTCTGAAGGGAGGGGATCATGCTCTGCTTCAGTATATCACAGTACATGTTGGCATTCATGGTTCCCTCAATGATCTGTAGCTCCCCAGTGCCGGCAGCACTCATGCAGCCCCAGACCATGACACTCCCACCACTATGCTTGACTGTAGACAAGACACACTTGTCTTTGTCCTCCTCACCTGGTTGCCGCTACACACGCTTGTCACCATCTGAACCAAATAAGTTTATCTTGGTCTCATCAGCTCAGTTTCAGGGTCTTGGCAATCTTCTTATAGCCTAGGCCATCTTTATGTAGAGCAACAATTCTTTTTTTTGCAGATCCTCAGAGAGTTCTTTGCCATGAAGTGCCATGTTGAACTTCCAGTGACCAGTATGAGAGAGTGAGAGCGATAACACCACATTTAACACACCTGCTCCCCATTCACACCTGAGACCTTGTAACATCAACGAGTCACATGACACCGGGGAGGGAAAATGGCTAATTGGGCCCAATTTGGACATTTTCACTTAGGGGTGTACTCACTTTGGTTGCCAGCGGTTTAGACATTAATGGCTGTGTGTTGAGTTATTTTGAGGGGACAGAAAATTTACACTGTTATACAAGCTGTACACTCACTACTTTACATTGTAGCAAAGAGTCATTTCTTCAGTGTTGTCACATGAAAAGAGAGAAGAAAAGATTTACACAAATGTGACTGAGGGGTGTACTTACTTTTGTCAGATACTGTATGTCCCCTATCATTATCCAATATTTACTTTCTAGATAATTTTGGGAAATTTCTGTTTTTCCTTATAGATGTCTAATGCCGCGTACACACGGTCGGACTTTTCGTCTACAAAAGTCCAACGGACGCCGACGGACTAAAGCTGGCTGGTAATCCGATCGTGTGTGGGCTTCTCCGGACTTTCAGCAGACTTTTTCAGCCTCAAATCCGACGGACTTTAGATTTGAAACATGCTTCAAATCTTTACGTCGTAACTACGACGGACCCCGAAATCCGCTCGTCTGTGTGCTAGTCCGACGGACAAAAACCCATGCTAGGGCAGCTATTGGCTACTGGCTATGAACTTCCTTATTTTAGTCCGGTGTACGTCATCACGTACGAATCCGTCGGACTTTTGTGTGGTCGTGTGTAGGCAAGTCCGTTCGTTAGAAAGTCTGCTGCAAGTCCGCGGAAAGTCCGCCGGAAGTCTGTCGGACAGGCTGTCGGACTTTTGTAGACGAAAAGTCCGACCGTGTGTACGCGGCATAAGAAATCCATATAGTCTGGTTGCAGTACTAGTGGATGTCTGTCAGTTTTATATTGCTATGTGAGTAATGAGAAGGGCTGCCCAGTTAAATATCCACATATTAATAAATGCATTCTGGATTACTTATTGTGTATAAATTTTATATTTTTTTAGCTATCTCTTATGTCCCCCACATCCTGACCAATGTGCTAATTCACAGCCGCTCTCTGTGCATCAAGGGCTCGGGTGGTTCTTTGGGGGTTCTTACTGTGGTTTGGTGCTTATGGCGCAAGTGAATGTTGATTTTTTTTATTGAAAACACTTTCAGTATAAGTGAAGATGTCCATATAAATGCATATACATATATATATATCCTTGCTTGTTGTTGTACTATGTATTCTAATTAAAGTATATTTCTTTGAATAGAAATATTCAAGCTCCTGAAGAAGCGACGGTTCAGGACGCGAAACATGTAGAGCAGAACTGTTTTCTATCTAGGAGGACATGTGGAATCTACTCTGAGAGGAGCATACATGTGTGGGCATATTTCATGTATTGTCACACAGGAAGTATATCTCATCATATCCTCCAGGGGAACCACATTGAGTCCTACTTATTTTTTATTATGATATTTTGTCTGTAATATGCTGTGATTTTTTAATGTAGACTATTAAATAATATTATTACTTTTAAATGTGCCTTTAAAGTCCATTATTCCTATTCTCTTACCTTCTCAGATTTTTTAGGATGTGGTACACTATTATTATAGGTGTTTGATTGCCACCAACATTGCAATCTAATTAAGTATTCCATCGAAGAATAAGCCAAAAGGTTGGTAACAAGTGGTTGCAGGCTGAGATCAAGAGGAAGCATTGTCGAGGAACGAGACAAAGGTTGGTAACAAGTGGTTTCAGGTTGGGATCAAGCGGAAGCGTAGTTGAGGAATGAGCCAAAGTTTGGTAGCAAGTGGTTGCAGGTTGAGATCAAAAGGAAGCGTAGTCCGGTAATGAGCCAAAGGTCGGTAACGAATGGTTGCAGGTAGGGATCAAGCAGCAATGTAGTTGCGGAATGAGCCAAAGGTTGGTAACGAATGGTTGCAGGTAGGGATCAAGTGGAAGTGTAGATGAGGAAAGAAGCAAAGGTCGGTAATGAGTGGTTGCAAATAGGGATCAAGCCAAAGTTGGTAACAAGTGGTTTCAGGTTGGGATCAAGCGGAAGCGTAGTCGAGGAAGGAGCCAAAGTTTGGTAGCAAGTGGTTGCAGGTTGAGATCAAAAGGAAGCATAGTTAAAGAACAAGCAAAAGGTCAGTAACAAGTGGTTGCAGGTAAGGATCAGGGGGGGGGGTAAAGTAATTTCATAGCATAAAATGCAGATTTTTAACATGTGTGCAAATAAAACCAAGATTGCTCTGGAGAATTGTTTCTCCACCTTTTTTCAGTCATGGGAACCCTAAAATATGAATATAAATTAAGTATGTGGGATCAAAATTAAGAAATAAAATTAGTCCCTAGGGGGCATCATCCCACCAGATAATATATCGTAGGACTTTAATGATGTGCCTCTGGGAGTGTCCAATAGAAATACATGCAGAATAAATCAGTGTAAACTTTTTAGTTTTTTTGTGATTGGTTTTGGATGTTAGGTAAGTGTACATGTGCTGTGTGGGTGTGGATGGGTTCGGGGGATGGGGTGGCGTGGTTAGTGAGTGTGTTGGGCGTTTTTCTTTTCTCTCTTCCTCTTTAAACTTTCCATTCCTCCTCCTCATGTTGTGTAAATGAAGAGTAAAGTTGTGTTCCCCCACTGGGGGGGGGGGGGTTGCACATACAATGTGTGTTCATGTATTTGTATTAATGTTGCTGTTAGTTAGTCGTAGATGGACCAATATGTATCATCAATATGCATACAAACGTTTATATGCCAGTCCCGAAGAACCGAAGAAGTGACTACATTGTGAAACGCGTAGACTGAGCGAGACTCTGAATGCTCAGTTCTCTGTGATCTCTTATCAGATTTAGTCTTCGTTCTAAACAGAAATATTCTATTAAGGGATGTCATTTGTAAAGTTTTATTCAGAATAAAAGAAAGAAAGTTTGAACTAATTTATTCTTCATGTGCTGCTATTGGACCTCCCTCAGGGGTGGGGCATAATTATATCACATCAGGGCCCCCCTTCCCATCACAGTCCTACATCCCATTAGAGGTCCTCCATCATGTCATATGTCCCCCCCCCCCCCATCACTTCCCATTACATCAGAGGCTCCCTATTCTCAGGGGGGCCCTTCATCAACCTAAAGGCATTAGTGTCCCCCATTACATAAGTCACCCCTATACATCAAAGGCCACCTATACCTGAATCCCCCATCACTTCAGAGTCTCCCATCACAGCAGAGCCCCCCCTCCTTACAGTCCCCTATCACAGAGCCCCCCAAAAACACAGTCTCTCACCACAGAGCCCCCCCATCACAGGACCCCCCAATCTCACAGTCCCCCATCATAGAGCTATAGAGCTCCCCATTACAGCCCCCCCCCAATCTAACAGCCCCCTATCACACAATCAGAGTCCCCCAATCTCAGAGTCCCCCATTACAGAACCCCCGCATCACACAGTCCCCAATCACAGGGCCCCCCAATCACACAGTGCCCCATCACAGAGCCCCCCATCGCAGGATCCCATAATCTCACAGTCCCCCATTCCAGAGCCCCCCAATCACACAGTCCCCAATCACACAGTCCCCATCACAAAGCCCCCCAATCACACAGTCCCCATTCACAGGGCGCCTCCCATCACACAGCGCTCCATCACAGAGCCCCTCCCATCACACAGTCCCCAATCACAGAGCCCCCCTAATCACACAGTTCCCCAACACAGAGCCCTCTAATCTCACAGGACCCCATGGCAGAGCCCCCCAATCTCACTGTCCCCATCACAGAGCCCCCCCAATCACTCAGTCCCCCAACGCAGAGCCCCCCCCCCAATTACTAAGTCCCCCAACGCAGAGCCCCCCCAATCACACAGTCCCCATCACAGAGCCCCCCAATTACACAGGCATCCGAGTCATCAGAGTGCCCCTCAGTCTCACAGCCCCTCAATCACACAGTCCCCATTACAGAGGCCCCCATCACACAGTGCCCCATCATAGAGCCACCCCAATCTAACCGTCCCCCATCACAGAGCCTCCCCCGATCACACAGTCCCCTATCACAGAGCTCCCAATCACAGAGTTCTTAATCACAGAGCCCCCCATCACAGAGCTCTCAATCACAGAGCCCCCCATCACAGAGCTCCCAATCACAGAGCCCCCATCACAGAGCTCCCAATCACAGAGCTCCCAATCACAGAGCCCCCCATCACAGAGCTCCCAATCACAGAGCCCCCCATCACAGAGCTCCCAATCACAGAGCCCCCCATCACAGAGCTCCCAATCACAGAGCCCCCCATCACAGAGCTCCCAATCACAGAGCCCCCCATCAAAGAGCTCCCTAACACAGAGCTCCCAATCACAGAGCCCCCCATCACAGAGCTCTCAATCACAGAGCCCCCCATCACAGAGCTCCCAATCACAGAGCCCCCATCACAGAGCTCCCAATCACAGAGCTCCCCATCACAAACCCCCCCATCACAGAGCTCCCAATCACAGAGCCCCCATCACAGAGCCCCCCATCACAGAGCCCCCCATCACAGAGCTCCCAATCACAGAGCTCCCAATCACAGAGCCCCCATCACAGAGCTCCCAATCACAGAGCCCCCATCACAGAGCTCCCAATCACAGAGCCCCCATCACAGAGCTCCCAATCACAGAGCCCCCATCACAGAGCCCCCCATCACAGAGCCCCCCATCACAGAGCTCCCAATCACAGAGCTCCCAATCACAGAGCCCCCATCACAGAGCTCCCAATCACAGAGCCCCCATCACAGAGCTCCCAATCACAGAGCCCCCATCACAGAGCTCCCAATCACAGAGCCCCCCATCACAGAGCCCCCCATCACAGAGCCCCCCATCACAGAGCCCCCCATCACAGAGCTCCCAATCACAGAGCTCCCAATCACACAGTTCCCTCTTCACTTCAGAGGCCTTCCTTTTGGCTCCATCAGTTTTTCAGGGCGGTAGGAGGAGACAAAGTGGGTCCAGAGGAGACAAAAAGGGGGAGTCCATGCTCGTAGTGACCCAGAGAAACCCAGAGGGCACCCCAGAGTGTCGCAGCTCCCTGGTTGAGAAAACAAAGCTCTAATGCCGCGTACACACGGTCGGACTTTCCGGCATACTTGGTCCGGCGGACCAGAGTGTGCCGGACAATCCGCCCGTGTGTGGGCGGCGGCGGACTTTTCCGGCGGACTTCTTCCCAAAAGCCCGCCGGACCTAGATTTTAAACATGTTTGAAATCTTTCCGTCGGACTCAGTTTCGGGCGGAAAGCCCGCTCGTGTGTAGGCTGGTCCGACAGACCAAATACGACACGAGGGGATGGTATTGCATCTCGCGCTCGCTGCAATAGGAAAAACAAAACTTCCTATTGCGGCGAGCGCGGGGCATACCAGGCCCTTAGGTCTGGTATGGATTATAAAGGAGAACCCCGCTACGCCGAAAAAACGGCGTGGGGTCCCCCTAAAATCCATACCAGACCCCGATCCGAGCACGCAGCCTGGCCGGTCAGGAAAGGGGGTGGGGACGAGCGAGCGCCCCCCCCCCTCCTGAACCGTACCAGGCCGCATGCCCTCAACATGGGGGGTGGGTGCTTTGGGGGAGGGGGGCGCCCTGCGCCCCCCCCCCCCAAGCACCTTGTCCCCATGTTGATGAGGACAAGGGCCTCTTCCCGACAACCCTGGCCGTTGGTTGTCGGGGTCTGCGGGCGGGGGCTTATCGGAATCTGGGAGCCCCCTTTAATAAGGGGGCCCCCAGATCCCGGCCCCCCACCCTATGTAAATGAGTATGGGGTACATGGTACCCCTACCCATTTACCTAGGAAAAAAGTGTAAGTAATAAAACACACTACACAGGTTTTTAAAATATTTTATTAAACAGCTCCGGGGGGGGGATCTTCCTCCGGCTTCGGGGGTCTTCTTCCGGCTTCGGGGGTCCCTCCGCTTCATCTTCTCCCGGCGTCCGGTTGGTTCTTCTCCGCTCTCCGGCCTCTTCTCCCGGTGTCGCAGGTCTTCGGCCGGCCCCTCCGCTCTCTTCATGTAGCTCTATTGCGAGCGGAGGTCCGGACTTCTGGGCTTCTTGGCTTCTTGGCTTCTTGGCTTCTTGGCTTGGCTTGGCTTCTCTTCTCTTCCCCCAGATGTTGACACGACGCTCTCTCCGGCTGGACTGGTTTCTGAGGGCTGCGTTGTGACTTATATAGGCGGAGACCCCGCCCCCATATGATGTCACAGTCCCTGGGCATGCTGGGACTGTGACGTTTTAGGGGGGCGTGGTCGACCACGCCCCCCGACCACGCCCCCTAAAACGTCACAGTCCCAGCATGCCCAGGGACTGTGACATCATATGGGGGCGGGGTCTCCACCTATATAAGTCACAACGCAGCCCTCAGAAACCAGTCCAGCCGGAGAGAGCGTCGTGTCAACATCTGGGGGAAGAGAAGAGAAGCCAAGCCAAGCCAAGAAGCCAAGAAGCCAAGAAGCCAAGAAGCCCAGAAGTCCGGACCTCCGCTCGCAATAGAGCTACATGAAGAGAGCGGAGGGGCCGGCCGAAGACCTGCGACACCGGGAGAAGAGGCCGGAGAGCGGAGAAGAACCAACCGGACGCCGGGAGAAGATGAAGCGGAGGGACCCCCGAAGCCGGAAGAAGACCCCCGAAGCCGGAGGAAGATCCCCCCCCCGGAGCTGTTTAATAAAATATTTTAAAAACCTGTGTAGTGTGTTTTATTACTTACACTTTTTTCCTAGGTAAATGGGTAGGGGTACCATGTACCCCATACTCATTTACATAGGGTGGGGGGCCGGGATCTGGGGGCCCCCTTATTAAAGGGGGCTCCCAGATTCCGATAAGCCCCCGCCCGCAGACCCCGACAACCAACGGCCAGGGTTGTCGGGAAGAGGCCCTTGTCCTCATCAACATGGGGACAAGGTGCTTTGGGGGGGGGGGGCGCAGGGCGCCCCCCTCCCCCAAAGCACCCACCCCCCATGTTGAGGGCATGCGGCCTGGTACGGTTCAGGAGGGGGGGGGGCGCTCGCTCGTCCCCACCCCCTTTCCTGACCGGCCAGGCTGCGTGCTCGGATCGGGGTCTGGTATGGATTTTAGGGGGACCCCACGCCGTTTTTTCGGCGTAGCGGGGTTCCCCTTTATAATCCATACCAGACCTAAGGGCCTGGTATGCCCCGCGACGGGGCTCGCAAGGTGTCAATCTAGCCGATAAAAGCGGCAAGATTGACATCCTTTTCTAGTCCCGTCGCACCTGAGTCACGTTCAAAATGAACGGACTTGTCCGTGTGTGGGCAAGTCCGTTCATTCTGAAAGTCCGCCGGAACTCCGGCGAAAGTCCGTCGGAAAGACGGGCGGACTTAGCCCGCCGGAAAATCCCGGCGTGTGTGGGCAAGTCCGTTCGTTTTAAAGTCCGGCGCACCTGGCGGACAAAGTCCGTCGGAAAGTGTGCCGGACCAAGTAGGATAGAAAGTCCGCTCGTGTGTACGCGGCATAAGGGGAAATGGTCAAAACAACTTACAAAATACGTTATGTGATTCGGGGTGTGGAAACTTTTGCACAGAATCATTCATAAGAGGATACATAACTGACTCTTCCCATCCACCTGTCATCATCCAGGGAGGGAGGAGTTCTGACCCCGACACACCCCAAATATTGCCGGCTTTCTTCTGATTCCCAACCAAGGATCTCTGGGATTATTTTCTCTCTCCTGACTCTTCTAAAAATAAAGCAAACTCCTCTAATGAGCCTCGCATTAGTCATCTACATAACCAGAGAGATGAATAAAAGGAGGACAAAGCCCGAGTCTCTGGCCTGCCGGCGGGTGACCCCCGCTTTGTGTCTGATTCCAGGAAAAAGAGCTCTTCTGTCAGCAGGCTGTATTTTTAGTGCCCCCTTATGGAGAGGAGAGGAGAGGGCAGGCTGTATTTTTAGTGCCCCCTTGTGGAGAGGAGAGGGCAGGCTGTATTTTTAGTGCCCCCTTATGGAGAGGAGAGGGCAGACTGTATTTTTAGTGCCCCCTTATGGAGAGGAGAGCATCGCTGGTAATTACAGGTTATGTCGGGAGCCTGGCATGCGTTCCGAGGATTTGTTTAATCACAGGGAGAGCGGAATGCACCGTTCACCCGCTGCAGCAGGCGGCCCACAGATGGCGCCGATTCTGTCACATGACCTGAATGACTCCAATCCCAGCAATTTAACGAGTCTGCATCTCCCCAACCATTCTTCACACAACTCCACCATCTACTAATAAAAAGCCTTTATTCCAGTCTAGGCTGAGATGATGTCATCAGTCTGCTGCACACAGGAGGGAGCATTTTCTCAGTCTCCTCTTCCACAGTGATCAGACAGTAAAACCCCATGGTTGAGCCGCACATTTTCCACCCCTTCCCAACCACTCCCTCCTTTAGCCGCAGAGATAGCAGCCAAGGGTGCACAGATGTCATGGATTCTCAATTCTGGGTGCCCTTATCAAGGGGTAAGAAGCCTCATTGGAGCAAGGTGGGCTGTATATGTCTGCGGACCACCCTAAATTATGCCCACATGTGATGCTGAACCTTCATGATTGGAAGAACTGAAATCCAATGAATTGGGAAGGGGGGGGGCAGGGACACTCAGGCTTGGGGAGGAAAGAGCTAGATCAGTGGTCTCCAAACTGCGGCCCGGGGGAGAGATGTGGCCCTTTGCTTGCCTTTATCCGGCCCTTGGGGCACTATTCCATCCACTGATACCAACAATGGGGCACTATTCCTCCCACTGATATCAACAGTGGGGCACTATTCCATCCACTGACACCAACAATGGGGCACTATTCCTCCCACTGATACCAATGATGGGGCACTATTCCTTCCACTGATACCAACAACGGGGCACTATTCCATCCACTGACACCAACAATGGGGCACTATTCCTCCCACTGATACCAACAATGGGGCACTATTCCTCCCACTGACACCAAAGATAGGGCACTATTCCTCCCACTGACACCAAAGATAGGGCACTATTCCTTCCACTGATACCAACAATGGGGCACTATTCCTCCCACTGATACCGAAGATAGGGCATTGTTTACTCCCATTGGAGGCCAGGACATTTTTTACTCCCACTGGCCCTAGACCGGCCCCCCTGAAGTCTGAAGGACAGTAAACTGGCCCTTTGTTTAGAAAGTTTGGAGACCCCTGAGCTAGATAATGCGGACTTGCTTCAGCTTCTAATAAACATTGTGAGAAGCTCACAGTGTGCGGCAAAATAAGCGGAAGTCATTTCAGTCCAGGAGAGGAGCCGGTACACCTGGGGAGGTCGGGGGTTGGCTGAGAAGTAGAACTTTTGTACAATGATCAGATCACAGGAACGATCGCTCGGCAGCTCTGATTGCTCTCCGCGTGCGTCTAACATCTGCCGCCATCTTTATAAATGTAATAAATAAGGGGGGGGAGGGTGAATGATCCGTACCGTAGTGTCCACTGCGGTGACTGCATTGCTGGCGATGTGCTTCGGTGTCGGGTCGTCCTCAGAGACAATGACACAACCTTCCCCTCCCAGTGTCACCAGGACCAGGTGACACCCTCGCTGCAGCAGAGCAAGCCCGGCTCTTCCTGCCTCATCCCGGCTGCTCACCGAAATACCCGTCAGGATCTCCGCCTGGAAAATACACATAACACCGTGTCACCCAACCGGGGAGTGTGACCACCGAATTCTGTGCATTACAGGGAAAGGGAACTTCAATAAAGTAACCAATACTCACCGCTGCAGCACCTCCCCACCACTGATACTCACCGCTGCAGCACCTCCCCACCACTGATACTCATCACTGCAGCACCTCCCCACCACTGATACTCATCACTGCAGCACCTCCCCACCACTGATACTCATCACTGCAGCTCCTCCCCACCACTGATACTCATCACTGCAGCACCTCCCCACCACTGATACTCACCGCTGCAGCTCCTCCCCACCACTGATACTCACCGCTGCAGCTCCTCCCCACCACTGATACTCACCGCTGCAGCTCCTCCCCACCACTGATACTCATCACTGCAGCTCCTCCCCACCACTGATACTCACCGCTGCAGCTCCTCCCCACCACTGATACTCACCGCTGCAGCTCCTCCCCACCACTGATACTCATCACTGCAGCTCCTCCCCACCACTGATACTCATCACTGCAGCTCCTCCCCACCACTGATACTCACCGCTGCAGCTCCTCCCCACCACTGATACTCATCGCTGCAGCTCCTCCCCACCACTGATACTCACCGCTGCAGCTCCTCCCCACCACTGATACTCACCGCTGCAGCACCTCCCCACCACTGATACTCACCGCTGCAGCTCCTCCCCACCACTGATACTCATCGCTGCAGCACCTCCCCACCACTGATATTCACCACTGCAGCTCCTCCCCACCACTGATACTCACCGCTGCAGCACCTCCCCACCACTGATACTCACCGCTGCAGCACCTCCCCACCACTAATACTCACTGCTGCAGCTCCTTCCCACCACAAATACTCACCGCTGCAGCACCTCCCCACCACTGATACTCATCACTGCAGCTCCTCCCCACCACTGATACTCACCGCTGCAGCTCCTCCCCACCACTGATACTCACCGCTGCAGCACCTCCCCACCACTAATACTCACTGCTGCAGTTCCTCCCCACCACTGATACTCACCACTGCAGCACCTCCCCACCACAAATACTCATCACTGCAGCTCCTCCCCACCACTGATACTCACCGCTGCAGCACCTCCCCACCACTAATACTCACTGCTGCAGCTCCTCCCCACCACTGATACTCACTGCTGCAGCTCCTCCCCACCACTGATACTCACCGCTGCAGCACCTCCCCACCACTAATACTCACTGCTGCAGCTCCTCCCCACCACTGATACTCACTGCTGCAGCTCCTCCCCACCACTAATACTCACCGCTGCAGCACCTCCCCACCACTGATACTCATCGCTGCAGCACCTCCCCACCACTAATACTCACCGCTGCACCACCTCCCCACCACTAATACTAAGCGCTGCAGCACCTCCCCACCACTGATACTCACCACTGCAGTACCTCCCCACCACTGATACTCACCTCTGCAGCTCCTCCCCACCACTAATACTCACCACTGCAGCACCTCCCCACCACTGATACTCATCACTGCAGCACCTCCCCACCACTGATACTCACCGCTGCAGCTCCTCCCCACCACTGATACTCACCGCTGCAGCTCCTCCCCACCACTGATACTCATCACTGCAGCTCCTCCCCACCACTGATACTCATCACTGCAGCTCCTCCCCACCACTGATACTCACCGCTGCAGCTCCTCCCCACCACTGATACTCACCGCTGCAGCTCCTCCCCACCACTGATACTCATCACTGCAGCTCCTCCCCACCACTGATACTCATCACTGCAGCTCCTCCCCACCACTGATACTCACCGCTGCAGCTCCTCCCCACCACTGATACTCATCGCTGCAGCTCCTCCCCACCACTGATACTCATCACTGCAGCTCCTCCCCACCACTGATACTCACCGCTGCAGCTCCTCCCCACCACTGATACTCATCGCTGCAGCACCTCCCCACCACTGATACTCACCGCTGCAGCTCCTCCCCACCACTGATACTCATCGCTGCAGCACCTCCCCACCACTGATATTCACCACTGCAGCTCCTCCCCACCACTGATACTCATCGCTGCAGCACCTCCCCACCACTGATACTCACCGCTGCAGCACCTCCCCACCACTAATACTCACTGCTGCAGCTCCTTCCCACCACTAATACTCACCGCTGCAGCACCTCCCCACCACTGATACTCATCACTGCAGCTCCTCCCCACCACTGATACTCACCGCTGCAGCTCCTCCCCACCACTGATACTCACCGCTGCAGCACCTCCCCACCACTAATACTCACTGCTGCAGTTCCTCCCCACCACTGATACTCACCACTGCAGCACCTCCCCACCACTAATACTCATCACTGCAGCTCCTCCCCACCACTGATACTCACCGCTGCAGCTCCTCCCCACCACTGATACTCACCGCTGCAGCACCTCCCCACCACTAATACTCACTGCTGCAGCTCCTCCCCACCACTGATACTCACTGCTGCAGCTCCTCCCCACCACTAATACTCACCGCTGCAGCACCTCCCCACCACTGATACTCATCGCTGCAGCACCTCCCCACCACTAATACTCACCGCTGCACCACCTCCCCACCACTAATACTAAGCGCTGCAGCACCTCCCCACCACTGATACTCACCACTGCAGTACCTCCCCACCACTGATACTCACCTCTGCAGCTCCTCCCCACCACTAATACTCACCGCTGCAGCACCTCCCCACCACTGATACTCACCGCTGCAGCACCTCCCCACCACTGATACTCACCGCTGCAGCTCCTCCCCACCACTGATACTCACCGCTGCAGCTCCTCCCCACCACTGATATTCACCGCTACAGCACCTCCCCACCACTGATACTCACCGCTGCACCACCTCCCCACCACTGATACTCACCGCTGCAGCACCTCCCCACCACTGATACTCACCACTGCAGTACCTCCCCACCACTGATACTCACCTCTGCAGCTCCTCCCCACCACTAATACTCACCTCTGCAGCTCCTCCCCACCACTGATATTCACCGCTGCAGCACCTCTCCACCACTGATACTCACCGCTGCAGCACCTCCCCACCACTGATACTCACCGCTGCAGCACCTCCCCACCACTGATACTCACCGCTGCAGCTCCTCCCCACCACTGATACTCACCGCTGCAGCTCCTCCCCACCACTGATACTCATCGCTGCAGCTCCTCCCCACCACTGATACTCATCACTGCAGCTCCTCCCCACCACTGATACTCACCGCTGCAGCTCCTCCCCACCACTGATACTCATCGCTGCAGCACCTCCCCACCACTGATACTCACCGCTGCAGCTCCTCCCCACCACTGATACTCATCGCTGCAGCACCTCCCCACCACTGATATTCACCACTGCAGCTCCTCCCCACCACTGATACTCACCGCTGCAGCACCTCCCCACCACTGATACTCACCGCTGCAGCACCTCCCCACCACTAATACTCACTGCTGCAGCTCCTTCCCACCACTAATACTCACCGCTGCAGCACCTCCCCACCACTGATACTCATCACTGCAGCTCCTCCCCACCACTGATACTCACCGCTGCAGCTCCTCCCCACCACTGATACTCACCGCTGCAGCACCTCCCCACCACTAATACTCACTGCTGCAGTTCCTCCCCACCACTGATACTCACCACTGCAGCACCTCCCCACCACTAATACTCATCACTGCAGCTCCTCCCCACCACTGATACTCACCGCTGCAGCTCCTCCCCACCACTGATACTCACCGCTGCAGCACCTCCCCACCACTAATACTCACTGCTGCAGCTCCTCCCCACCACTGATACTCACTGCTGCAGCTCCTCCCCACCACTAATACTCACCGCTGCAGCACCTCCCCACCACTGATACTCATCGCTGCAGCACCTCCCCACCACTAATACTCACCGCTGCACCACCTCCCCACCACTAATACTAAGCGCTGCAGCACCTCCCCACCACTGATACTCACCACTGCAGTACCTCCCCACCACTGATACTCACCTCTGCAGCTCCTCCCCACCACTAATACTCACCGCTGCAGCACCTCCCCACCACTGATACTCACCGCTGCAGCACCTCCCCACCACTGATACTCACCGCTGCAGCTCCTCCCCACCACTGATACTCACCGCTGCAGCTCCTCCCCACCACTGATATTCACCGCTACAGCACCTCCCCACCACTGATACTCACCGCTGCACCACCTCCCCACCACTGATACTCACCGCTGCAGCACCTCCCCACCACTGATACTCACCACTGCAGTACCTCCCCACCACTGATACTCACCTCTGCAGCTCCTCCCCACCACTAATACTCACCTCTGCAGCTCCTCCCCACCACTGATATTCACCGCTGCAGCACCTCTCCACCACTGATACTCACCGCTGCAGCACCTCCCCACCACTGATACTCACCGCTGCAGCTCCTCCCCACCACTGATACTCACCGCTGCAGCTCCTCCCCACCACTAATATTCACCGCTACAGCACCTCCCCACCACTGATACTCACCGCTGCACCACCTCCCCACCACTGATACTCACCGCTGCAGCACCTCCCCACCACTGATACTCATCGCTGCAGCACCTCCCTACCACTGATATTCACCGATGCAGCACCTCCCCACCACTGATATTCACCGCTACAGCACCTCCCCACCACTGATACTCACTGCTGCAGCTCCTCCCCACCACTAATACTCACCGCTGCAGCACCTCCCCACCACTGATACTCACCGCTGCAGCACCTCCCCACCACTGATACTCACCGCTGCAGCTCCTCCCCACCACTGATACTCACCGCTGCAGCTCCTCCCCACCACTGATATTCACCGCTACAGCACCTCCCCACCACTGATACTCACCGCTGCACCACCTCCCCACCACTGATACTCACCGCTGCAGCACCTCCCCACCACTGATACTCACCACTGCAGTACCTCCCCACCACTGATACTCACCTCTGCAGCTCCTCCCCACCACTAATACTCACCTCTGCAGCTCCTCCCCACCACTGATATTCACCGCTGCAGCACCTCTCCACCACTGATACTCACCGCTGCAGCACCTCCCCACCACTGATACTCACCGCTGCAGCTCCTCCCCACCACTGATACTCACCGCTGCAGCTCCTCCCCACCACTAATATTCACCGCTACAGCACCTCCCCACCACTGATACTCACCGCTGCACCACCTCCCCACCACTGATACTCACCGCTGCAGCTCCTCCCCACCACTGATACTCATCGCTGCAGCACCTCCCCACCACTGATATTCACCGATGCAGCACCTCCCCACCACTGATATTCACCGCTACAGCACCTCCCCACCACTGATACTCACCGCTGCACCACCTCCCCACCACTGATACTCACCGCTGCAGCACCTCCCCACCACTGATACCACTGCAGCACCTCCCCACCACTGATACTCACCGCTGCAGCACCTCCCCACCACTGATACTCACCGCTGCACCACCTCCCCACCACTGATACTCACCGCTGCAGCACCTCCCCACCACAGATACTCACCGCTGCAGCACCTCCCCACCACTGATACTCACCGCTGCACCACCTCCCCACCACTGATACTCACCGCTGCAGCTCCTCCCCACCACTGATACTCATTGCTGCAGCACCTCCCCACCACTGATACTCACCCCTGCACCACCTCCCCACCACTGATACTCACCGCTGCAGCTCCTCCCCACCACTGATACTCAAAGCTGCAGCACCTTCCCACCACTGATACTCACCGCTGCAGCACCTCCCCACCACTGATACCGCTGCAGCTCCTCCCCACCACTGATACTCATCGCTGCAGCACCTCCCCACCACTGATATTCACCACTGCGCCACCTCCCCACCACTGATACTCACCGCTGCAGCTCCTCCCCACCACTAATACTCACTGCTGCAGCTCCTCCCCACCACTGATACTCACCACTGCAGCACCTTCCCACCACTGATACTCAAAGCTGCAGCACCTCCCCACCACTGATACTCACCGCTGCAGCACCTCCCTACCACTAATACTCACCGCTGCAGCACCTCCCCACCACTGATACCGCTGCAGCTCCTCCCCACCACTGATACTCATCGCTGCAGCACCTCCCCACCACTGATACTCATCGCTGCAGCACCTCCCCACCACTGATATTCACCGCTGCACCACCTCCCCACCACTGATACTCACCGCTGCAGCTCCTCCCCACCACTAATACTCACCGCTGCAGCTCCTCCCCACCACTGATACTCACCACTGCAGTACCTCCCCACCACTGATACTCACCTCTGCAGCAACTCCCCACCACTAATACTCACCGCTGCAGCACCTCCCCACCACTGATACTCATCGCTGCAGCACCTCCCCACCACTAATACTCACCGCTGCACTACCTCCCCACCACTAATACTCACCGCTGCAGCACCTCCCCACCACTGATACTCACCACTGCAGCACCTCCCCACCACTGATACTCACCGCTGCAGCTCCTCCCCACCACTGATACTCACCGCTGCAGCTCCTCCCCACCACTGATACTCATCACTGCAGCACCTCCCCACCACTGATACTCACCGCTGCAGCTCCTCCCCACCACTGATACTCACCGCTGCAGCTCCTCCCCACCACTGATACTCATCACTGCAGCTCCTCCCCACCACTGATACTCACCGCTGCAGCTCCTCCCCACCACTGATACTCACCGCTGCAGCTCCTCCCCACCACTGATACTCATCACTGCAGCTCCTCCCCACCACTGATACTCATCACTGCAGCTCCTCCCCACCACTGATACTCACCGCTGCAGCTCCTCCCCACCACTGATACTCATCGCTGCAGCTCCTCCCCACCACTGATACCGCTGCAGCTCCTCCCCACCACTGATACTCACCGCTGCAGCACCTCCCCACCACTGATACTCACCGCTGCAGCTCCTCCCCACCACTGATACTCATCGCTGCAGCACCTCCCCACCACTGATATTCACCACTGCAGCTCCTCCCCACCACTGATACTCACCGCTGCAGCACCTCCCCACCACTGATACTCACCGCTGCAGCACCTCCCCACCACTAATACTCACTGCTGCAGCTCCTTCCCACCACTAATACTCACCGCTGCAGCACCTCCCCACCACTGATACTCATCACTGCAGCTCCTCCCCACCACTGATACTCACCGCTGCAGCTCCTCCCCACCACTGATACTCATCGCTGCAGCACCTCCCCACCACTAATACTCACCGCTGCACTACCTCCCCACCACTAATACTCACCGCTGCAGCACCTCCCCACCACTGATACTCACCACTGCAGCACCTCCCCACCACTGATACTCACCGCTGCAGCTCCTCCCCACCACTGATACTCACCGCTGCAGCTCCTCCCCACCACTGATACTCATCACTGCAGCACCTCCCCACCACTGATACTCACCGCTGCAGCTCCTCCCCACCACTGATACTCACCGCTGCAGCTCCTCCCCACCACTGATACTCATCACTGCAGCTCCTCCCCACCACTGATACTCACCGCTGCAGCTCCTCCCCACCACTGATACTCACCGCTGCAGCTCCTCCCCACCACTGATACTCATCACTGCAGCTCCTCCCCACCACTGATACTCATCACTGCAGCTCCTCCCCACCACTGATACTCACCGCTGCAGCTCCTCCCCACCACTGATACTCATCGCTGCAGCTCCTCCCCACCACTGATACCGCTGCAGCTCCTCCCCACCACTGATACTCACCGCTGCAGCACCTCCCCACCACTGATACTCACCGCTGCAGCTCCTCCCCACCACTGATACTCATCGCTGCAGCACCTCCCCACCACTGATATTCACCACTGCAGCTCCTCCCCACCACTGATACTCACCGCTGCAGCACCTCCCCACCACTGATACTCACCGCTGCAGCACCTCCCCACCACTAATACTCACTGCTGCAGCTCCTTCCCACCACTAATACTCACCGCTGCAGCACCTCCCCACCACTGATACTCATCACTGCAGCTCCTCCCCACCACTGATACTCACCGCTGCAGCTCCTCCCCACCACTGATACTCATCGCTGCAGCACCTCCCCACCACTAATACTCACCGCTGCACTACCTCCCCACCACTAATACTCACCGCTGCAGCACCTCCCCACCACTGATACTCACCACTGCAGCACCTCCCCACCACTGATACTCACCGCTGCAGCTCCTCCCCACCACTGATACTCACCGCTGCAGCTCCTCCCCACCACTGATACTCATCACTGCAGCACCTCCCCACCACTGATACTCACCGCTGCAGCTCCTCCCCACCACTGATACTCACCGCTGCAGCTCCTCCCCACCACTGATACTCATCACTGCAGCTCCTCCCCACCACTGATACTCACCGCTGCAGCTCCTCCCCACCACTGATACTCACCGCTGCAGCTCCTCCCCACCACTGATACTCATCACTGCAGCTCCTCCCCACCACTGATACTCATCACTGCAGCTCCTCCCCACCACTGATACTCACCGCTGCAGCTCCTCCCCACCACTGATACTCATCGCTGCAGCTCCTCCCCACCACTGATACCGCTGCAGCTCCTCCCCACCACTGATACTCACCGCTGCAGCACCTCCCCACCACTGATACTCACCGCTGCAGCTCCTCCCCACCACTGATACTCATCGCTGCAGCACCTCCCCACCACTGATATTCACCACTGCAGCTCCTCCCCACCACTGATACTCACCGCTGCAGCACCTCCCCACCACTGATACTCACCGCTGCAGCACCTCCCCACCACTAATACTCACTGCTGCAGCTCCTTCCCACCACTAATACTCACCGCTGCAGCACCTCCCCACCACTGATACTCATCACTGCAGCTCCTCCCCACCACTGATACTCACCGCTGCAGCTCCTCCCCACCACTGATACTCACCGCTGCAGCACCTCCCCACCACTAATACTCACTGCTGCAGTTCCCCCCCACCACTGATACTCACCACTGCAGCACCTCCCCACCACTAATACTCATCACTGCAGCTCCTCCCCACCACTGATACTCACCGCTGCAGCACCTCCCCACCACTAATACTCACTGCTGCAGCTCCTCCCCACCACTGATACTCACTGCTGCAGCTCCTCCCCACCACTGATACTCACCGCTGCAGCACCTCCCCACCACTAATACTCACTGCTGCAGCTCCTCCCCACCACTGATACTCACTGCTGCAGCTCCTCCCCACCACTAATACTCACCGCTGCAGCACCTCCCCACCACTGATACTCATCGCTGCAGCACCTCCCCACCACTAATACTCACCGCTGCACCACCTCCCCACCACTAATACTAAGCGCTGCAGCACCTCCCCACCACTGATACTCACCACTGCAGTACCTCCCCACCACTGATACTCACCTCTGCAGCTCCTCCCCACCACTAATACTCACCACTGCAGCACCTCCCCACCACTGATACTCATCACTGCAGCACCTCCCCACCACTGATACTCACCGCTGCAGCTCCTCCCCACCACTGATACTCACCGCTGCAGCTCCTCCCCACCACTGATACTCATCACTGCAGCTCCTCCCCACCACTGATACTCATCACTGCAGCTCCTCCCCACCACTGATACTCACCGCTGCAGCTCCTCCCCACCACTGATACTCACCGCTGCAGCTCCTCCCCACCACTGATACTCATCACTGCAGCTCCTCCCCACCACTGATACTCATCACTGCAGCTCCTCCCCACCACTGATACTCACCGCTGCAGCTCCTCCCCACCACTGATACTCATCGCTGCAGCTCCTCCCCACCACTGATACTCATCACTGCAGCTCCTCCCCACCACTGATACTCACCGCTGCAGCTCCTCCCCACCACTGATACTCATCGCTGCAGCACCTCCCCACCACTGATACTCACCGCTGCAGCTCCTCCCCACCACTGATACTCATCGCTGCAGCACCTCCCCACCACTGATATTCACCACTGCAGCTCCTCCCCACCACTGATACTCACCGCTGCAGCACCTCCCCACCACTGATACTCACCGCTGCAGCACCTCCCCACCACTAATACTCACTGCTGCAGCTCCTTCCCACCACTAATACTCACCGCTGCAGCACCTCCCCACCACTGATACTCATCACTGCAGCTCCTCCCCACCACTGATACTCACCGCTGCAGCTCCTCCCCACCACTGATACTCACCGCTGCAGCACCTCCCCACCACTAATACTCACTGCTGCAGTTCCTCCCCACCACTGATACTCACCACTGCAGCACCTCCCCACCACTAATACTCATCACTGCAGCTCCTCCCCACCACTGATACTCACCGCTGCAGCTCCTCCCCACCACTGATACTCACCGCTGCAGCACCTCCCCACCACTAATACTCACTGCTGCAGCTCCTCCCCACCACTGATACTCACTGCTGCAGCTCCTCCCCACCACTAATACTCACCGCTGCAGCACCTCCCCACCACTGATACTCATCGCTGCAGCACCTCCCCACCACTAATACTCACCGCTGCACCACCTCCCCACCACTAATACTAAGCGCTGCAGCACCTCCCCACCACTGATACTCACCACTGCAGTACCTCCCCACCACTGATACTCACCTCTGCAGCTCCTCCCCACCACTAATACTCACCGCTGCAGCACCTCCCCACCACTGATACTCACCGCTGCAGCACCTCCCCACCACTGATACTCACCGCTGCAGCTCCTCCCCACCACTGATACTCACCGCTGCAGCTCCTCCCCACCACTGATATTCACCGCTACAGCACCTCCCCACCACTGATACTCACCGCTGCACCACCTCCCCACCACTGATACTCACCGCTGCAGCACCTCCCCACCACTGATACTCACCACTGCAGTACCTCCCCACCACTGATACTCACCTCTGCAGCTCCTCCCCACCACTAATACTCACCTCTGCAGCTCCTCCCCACCACTGATATTCACCGCTGCAGCACCTCTCCACCACTGATACTCACCGCTGCAGCACCTCCCCACCACTGATACTCACCGCTGCAGCTCCTCCCCACCACTGATACTCACCGCTGCAGCTCCTCCCCACCACTGATACTCATCGCTGCAGCTCCTCCCCACCACTGATACTCATCACTGCAGCTCCTCCCCACCACTGATACTCACCGCTGCAGCTCCTCCCCACCACTGATACTCATCGCTGCAGCACCTCCCCACCACTGATACTCACCGCTGCAGCTCCTCCCCACCACTGATACTCATCGCTGCAGCACCTCCCCACCACTGATATTCACCACTGCAGCTCCTCCCCACCACTGATACTCACCGCTGCAGCACCTCCCCACCACTGATACTCACCGCTGCAGCACCTCCCCACCACTAATACTCACTGCTGCAGCTCCTTCCCACCACTAATACTCACCGCTGCAGCACCTCCCCACCACTGATACTCATCACTGCAGCTCCTCCCCACCACTGATACTCACCGCTGCAGCTCCTCCCCACCACTGATACTCACCGCTGCAGCACCTCCCCACCACTAATACTCACTGCTGCAGTTCCTCCCCACCACTGATACTCACCACTGCAGCACCTCCCCACCACTAATACTCATCACTGCAGCTCCTCCCCACCACTGATACTCACCGCTGCAGCTCCTCCCCACCACTGATACTCACCGCTGCAGCACCTCCCCACCACTAATACTCACTGCTGCAGCTCCTCCCCACCACTGATACTCACTGCTGCAGCTCCTCCCCACCACTAATACTCACCGCTGCAGCACCTCCCCACCACTGATACTCATCGCTGCAGCACCTCCCCACCACTAATACTCACCGCTGCACCACCTCCCCACCACTAATACTAAGCGCTGCAGCACCTCCCCACCACTGATACTCACCACTGCAGTACCTCCCCACCACTGATACTCACCTCTGCAGCTCCTCCCCACCACTAATACTCACCGCTGCAGCACCTCCCCACCACTGATACTCACCGCTGCAGCACCTCCCCACCACTGATACTCACCGCTGCAGCTCCTCCCCACCACTGATACTCACCGCTGCAGCTCCTCCCCACCACTGATATTCACCGCTACAGCACCTCCCCACCACTGATACTCACCGCTGCACCACCTCCCCACCACTGATACTCACCGCTGCAGCACCTCCCCACCACTGATACTCACCACTGCAGTACCTCCCCACCACTGATACTCACCTCTGCAGCTCCTCCCCACCACTAATACTCACCTCTGCAGCTCCTCCCCACCACTGATATTCACCGCTGCAGCACCTCTCCACCACTGATACTCACCGCTGCAGCACCTCCCCACCACTGATACTCACCGCTGCAGCTCCTCCCCACCACTGATACTCACCGCTGCAGCTCCTCCCCACCACTAATATTCACCGCTACAGCACCTCCCCACCACTGATACTCACCGCTGCACCACCTCCCCACCACTGATACTCACCGCTGCAGCACCTCCCCACCACTGATACTCATCGCTGCAGCACCTCCCCACCACTGATATTCACCGATGCAGCACCTCCCCACCACTGATATTCACCGCTACAGCACCTCCCCACCACTGATACTCACCGCTGCACCACCTCCCCACCACTGATACTCACCGCTGCAGCACCTCCCCACCACTGATACCACTGCAGCTCCTCCCCACCACTAATATTCACCGCTACAGCACCTCCCCACCACTGATACTCACCGCTGCACCACCTCCCCACCACTGATACTCACCGCTGCAGCACCTCCCCACCACTGATACTCATCGCTGCAGCACCTCCCCACCACTGATATTCACCGATGCAGCACCTCCCCACCACTGATATTCACCGCTACAGCACCTCCCCACCACTGATACTCACCGCTGCACCACCTCCCCACCACTGATACTCACCGCTGCAGCACCTCCCCACCACTGATACCACTGCAGCACCTCCCCACCACTGATACTCACCGCTGCAGCACCTCCCCACCACTGATACTCACCGCTGCACCACCTCCCCACCACTGATACTCACCGCTGCAGCACCTCCCCACCACAGATACTCACCGCTGCAGCACCTCCCCACCACTGATACTCACCGCTGCACCACCTCCCCACCACTGATACTCACCGCTGCAGCTCCTCCCCACCACTGATACTCATTGCTGCAGCACCTCCCCACCACTGATACTCACCGCTGCACCACCTCCCCACCACTGATACTCACCGCTGCAGCTCCTCCCCACCACTGATACTCAAAGCTGCAGCACCTTCCCACCACTGATACTCACCGCTGCAGCACCTCCCCACCACTGATACCGCTGCAGCTCCTCCCCACCACTGATACTCATCGCTGCAGCACCTCCCCACCACTGATATTCACCACTGCGCCACCTCCCCACCACTGATACTCACCGCTGCAGCTCCTCCCCACCACTAATACTCACTGCTGCAGCTCCTCCCCACCACTGATACTCACCACTGCAGTACCTCCCCACCACTGATACTCACCTCTGCAGCAACTCCCCACCACTGATACTCACCGCTGCAGCACCTTCCCACCACTGATACTCAAAGCTGCAGCACCTCCCCACCACTGATACTCACCGCTGCAGCACCTCCCTACCACTAATACTCACCGCTGCAGCACCTCCCCACCACTGATACCGCTGCAGCTCCTCCCCACCACTGATACTCATCGCTGCAGCACCTCCCCACCACTGATACTCATCGCTGCAGCACCTCCCCACCACTGATATTCACCGCTGCACCACCTCCCCACCACTGATACTCACCGCTGCAGCTCCTCCCCACCACTAATACTCACCGCTGCAGCTCCTCCCCACCACTGATACTCACCACTGCAGTACCTCCCCACCACTGATACTCACCTCTGCAGCAACTCCCCACCACTAATACTCACCGCTGCAGCACCTCCCCACCACTGATACTCATCGCTGCAGCACCTCCCCACCACTAATACTCACCGCTGCACTACCTCCCCACCACTAATACTCACCGCTGCAGCACCTCCCCACCACTGATACTCACCACTGCAGTACCTCCCCACCACTGATACTCACCTCTGCAGCTCCTCCCCACCACTAATACTCACCGCTGCAGCACCTCCCCACCACTGATACTCATCGCTGCAGCACCTCCCCACCACTGATATTCACCGCTGCAGCACCTCCCCACCACTGATACTCACCGCTGCAGCACCTCCCCACCACTGATACTCACCGCTGCAGCACCTCCCCACCACTGATACTCACCGCTGCAGCTCCTCCCCACCACTGATATTCACCGCTACAGCACCTCCCCACCACTGATACTCACCGCTGCACCACCTCCCCACCACTGATACTCACCGCTGCAGCACCTCCCCACCACTGATACTCATCGCTGCAGCACCTCCCCACCACTGATATTCACCACTACAGCACCTCCCCACCACTGATACTCACAGCTGCACCACCTCCCCACCACTGATACTCACCGCTGCAGCACCTCCCCACCACTGATACCACTGCAGCACCTCCCCACCACTGATACTCACCGCTGCAGCACCTCCCCACCACTGATACTCACCGCTGCACCACCTCCCCACCACTGATACTCACCGCTGCAGCACCTCCCCACCACGGATACTCACCGCTGCAGCACCTCCCCACCACTGATACTCACCGCTGCACCACCTCCCCACCACTGATACTCACCGCTGCAGCTCCTCCCCACCACTGATACTCATTGCTGCAGCACCTCCCCACCACTGATACTCACAGCTGCACCACCTCCCTACCACTGATACTCACCGCTGCAGCTCCTCCCCACCACTGATACTCAAAGCTGCAGCACCTTCCCACCACTTATACTCACCGCTGCAGAACCTCCCCACCACTGATACTCACCGCTGCAGCACCTCCCTACCACTGATACTCACCGCTGCAGCACCTCCCCACCACTGATACTCACCGCTGCAGCACCTCCCCACCACTGATACTCACCGCTGCAGCACCTCCCCACCACTGATACTTATCGCTGCAGCACCTCCCCACCACTGATACTCATCGCTGCAGCACCTCCCCACCACTGATATTCACCGCTGCACCACCTCCCCACCACTGATACTCACCGCTGCAGCTCCTCCCCACCACTGATACTCACCACTGCAGTACCTCCCCACCACTGATACTCACCTCTGCAGCAACTCCCCACCACTGATACTCACCGCTGCAGCACCTTCCCACCACTGATACTCAAAGCTGCAGCACCTCCCCACCACTGATACTCACCGCTGCAGCACCTCCCTACCACTGATACTCACCGCTGCAGCACCTCCCCACCACTGATACCGCTGCAGCTCCTCCCCACCACTGATACTCATCGCTGCAGCACCTCCCCACCACTGATACTCATCGCTGCAGCACCTCCCCACCACTGATATTCACCGCTGCACCACCTCCCCACCACTGATACTCACCGCTGCAGCTCCTCCCCACCACTAATACTCACCGCTGCAGCTCCTCCCCACCACTGATACTCACCACTGCAGTACCTCCCCACCACTGATACTCACCTCTGCAGCAACTCCCCACCACTAATACTCACCGCTGCAGCACCTCCCCACCACTGATACTCATCGCTGCAGCACCTCCCCACCACTAATACTCACCGCTGCACTACCTCCCCACCACTAATACTCACCGCTGCAGCACCTCCCCACCACTGATACTCACCACTGCAGTACCTCCCCACCACTGATACTCACCTCTGCAGCTCCTCCCCACCACTAATACTCACCGCTGCAGCACCTCCCCACCACTGATACTCATCGCTGCAGCACCTCCCCACCACTGATATTCACCGCTGCAGCACCTCCCCACCACTGATACTCACCGCTGCAGCACCTCCCCACCACTGATACTCACCGCTGCAGCACCTCCCCACCACTGATACTCACCGCTGCAGCTCCTCCCCACCACTGATATTCACCGCTACAGCACCTCCCCACCACTGATACTCACCGCTGCACCACCTCCCCACCACTGATACTCACTGCTGCAGCACCTCCCCACCACTGATACTCATCGCTGCAGCACCTCCCCACCACTGATATTCACCACTACAGCACCTCCCCACCACTGATACTCACAGCTGCACCACCTCCCCACCACTGATACTCACCGCTGCAGCACCTCCCCACCACTGATACTCACCGCTGCAGCACCTCCCCACCACTGATACCACTGCAGCACCTCCCCACCACTGATACTCACCGCTGCACCACCTCCCCACCACTGATACTCACCGCTGCAGCACCTCCCCACCACGGATACTCACCGCTGCAGCACCTCCCCACCACTGATACTCACCGCTGCACCACCTCCCCACCACTGATACTCACCGCTGCAGCTCCTCCCCACCACTGATACTCATTGCTGCAGCACCTCCCCACCACTGATACTCACAGCTGCAGCACCTCCCTACCACTGATACCGCTGCAGCTCCTCCCCACCACTGATACTCATCGCTGCAGCTCCTCCCCACCACTGATACTCACCACTGCAGTACCTCCCCACCACTGATACTCACCTCTGCAGCTCCTCCCCACCACTAATACTCACCGCTGCAGCACCTCCCCACCACTGATACTCATCGCTGCAGCACCTCCCCACCACTGATATTCACCGCTGCAGCACCTCCCCACCACTGATACTCACCGCTGCAGCACCTCCCCACCACTGATACTCACCGCTGCAGCACCTCCCCACCACTGATACTCACCGCTGCAGCTCCTCCCCACCACTGATATTCACCGCTACAGCACCTCCCCACCACTGATACTCACCGCTGCACCACCTCCCCACCACTGATACTCACTGCTGCAGCACCTCCCCACCACTGATACTCATCGCTGCAGCACCTCCCCACCACTGATATTCACCACTACAGCACCTCCCCACCACTGATACTCACAGCTGCACCACCTCCCCACCACTGATACTCACCGCTGCAGCACCTCCCCACCACTGATACTCACCGCTGCAGCACCTCCCCACCACTGATACCACTGCAGCACCTCCCCACCACTGATACTCACCGCTGCACCACCTCCCCACCACTGATACTCACCGCTGCAGCACCTCCCCACCACGGATACTCACCGCTGCAGCACCTCCCCACCACTGATACTCACCGCTGCACCACCTCCCCACCACTGATACTCACCGCTGCAGCTCCTCCCCACCACTGATACTCATTGCTGCAGCACCTCCCCACCACTGATACTCACAGCTGCAGCACCTCCCTACCACTGATACCGCTGCAGCTCCTCCCCACCACTGATACTCATCGCTGCAGCTCCTCCCCACCACTGATACTCATCGCTGCAGCACCTCCCCACCACTGATATTCACCGCTGCATCACCTCCCCACCACTGATACTCACCGCTGCAGCTCCTCCCCACCACTGATACTCATCGCTGCAGCACCTCCCCACCACTGATATTCACCGCTGCATCACCTCCCCACCACTGATACTCATCGCTGCAGCACCTCCCCACCACTGATACTCAAAGCTGCAGCACCTCCCCACCACTTATACTCACCTCTGCAGCACCTCCCTACCACTGATACTCACCGCTGCAGCACCTCCCCACCACTAATACTCACCGCTGCAGCTCCTCCCCACCACTGATATTCACCGCTACAGCACCTCCCCACCACTGATACCACTGCAGCACCTCCCCACCACTCCTTTAGTGTCCTTTAGAGTATGTGAGCTCCTACCAGGAAGCAGGGCTCGGGCTAATAACCAGGACTGGACATTGTCTCCTGATGAAGAGAAGGAAGGATTTAGCCCCCTGAAAGATCTGACACCATCCAACACAGAGCTTACACAGGGCTTCTTCTTCTTCCTCTTCATCAGGTGTTCACACCTGGTGGGAGGGGCTGTACATAGCTTCCTGAAAGCATCACAGATCACCCTGCCTCAGTACTCCTCAGTCCTGATGCAAGCAGTGGGCGGGATCTAGGGAGGAGTTATGTCAATTTAAATATGCCTTGATGGGTGGGTGTCAGTCTGGAGGAGTGGGTGTTCCTAGGCAGGCTGTATTTGCATAAGTAACGCCCACATGTGGTGCTGAGCCTCCATGTACAGGACCAGCAATCGATGCGGTGGGCGCTGAGTGCAGGTGGAAGGAGACATCTGATATAGGATCGGCAGTCTCACCTCGCTCTCATTACAGCAGAAGATGTCAGTATGGGTGAAGAATTCCTCGTCCAGGACAGCTATGGCCGGTGCCGGGTTGAAAATTGTCTTTACTAGAAATAACAGAAGAAATGATGGTAAGGAAGCTGAGAACAACCCCTCTCAGTCTGTGAGGATTGTCACTGTCCCCTCTATGGGACAGGAAATCAGGGAATATCTCCCCAATGGGGACACACACAGCATTTACAAAACCCTTCCCCCTCCATCCAACATGAAAAAAAGTAAGAACGTTTTGGCTGGAGTTCCATTTTAATTGAATACCTGATCAGTATGTGTAGTGCTGCCCCCCGAAGGAGCCGCTTGGTAATTCTCTGTTCTGGTGGTGGTTTGAGCTTAAATGAGCACAGAAGTTCAAACACAGTCCACTAAACAGTATAATCACTATGCCAAGGTAACATAGAATAGAGTTCTGTACCACTAGGCAATAAGTCAGCAATAAACATTAATTGCAATGTGAATAAAAATTATATACACTATATTGTCAAAAGTATTGTGACGCCTGCCTTTACACACACATGAACTTTAATGGCATCCCAGTCTTAGTCCGTAGGGTTCAATATTGAGTTGAGCCTGACCTCACAAATGCTCTTCTGGAAGAATGGTCAAACATCCCCATAGACACACTCCTAAACCTTGTGGACGGCCTTCCCAGAAGAGTTGAAGATGTTATAGATGCAAAGGGCGGAGCCAAATCCATATTGAACCCTACGGACTAAGACTGGGATGCCATTAAAGTTCATGTTTGTGGAAAGGTAGGTGTCCCAATACTTTTGACGATATAGTGTAACTAGTCCAGAGTGCATTGTAGGAGGATGGCTAGGATATGGTGCAAGGTCCTCTGAGAGGTACCTCTTAGCATAAGCAATAAGTAAAGGTCTCTGTGTTGCAGCTGTGAAGGGGCAGTCTTTAGTCCTAACTCTTCAACAAGCTATCATTGGGGCCCAATTGTACGGTTGGTGCACATGAGAATAGTCCCAGTCAAGCTTGCAGGCAGCAACCAGGCTACTAGATGATTGCATGGTCTGTCCATCCGGTCACACACAACTATCAGTCCACTCCCTGCTCTGCACCCAGCTGACTCCGGCTTTTAGCACACCTGGACTCAGAACTACGGATCCCACTCATGCCGCCATTGCGCAGCGGTGATGGTGCACGCTGGACAGCGATGTGCATTTTCCGGGCTCCCTCATGGCAAGAGGACGCTGTGTCCCGTACACCCTGAGAAAATGCAGCTCTTGCCCCTTCCTCTTCCTTCTTCTGTAGGGTCTGGTGGGGACTTGTAATTCAGGCCTTATTACTTTTAGTGGGCAGTGTTCCCAAGGGAACTACATGTCTCAAAGTCCTCCTCCGGCCTTTCCTGATTGGTCCCTCTGCTGCTTGATTGACAAAGCTGAAATCAAATGAATGAAAAGGGGCGGGCCAGGGACAGTCAGGCTAGGGAAGAAGACATGTGATGATGCTGGATGTCCTCCAGCCAGGGAATGACTTGTTGTGGATTCTAATGCACATTGATGAGAAGCTCACAGTGTGCAGTGAAATTAGAGGAGGCCGTTCCAGTCCAGGAGAGGAGCCGCTACACCTGAATGGATTCGGGGGGTCAGGTTTGTCCCAATGTAACAGTCCCTTGTTCTGCTATGGATCTCCTCCTCTCAGATATATTACAGAGCAGCCGGGGGCAATCTTGAGCCAACTATGAGATTCCTTCTCTATAAACAATACATATATATATATACAGTATATACCGTATATGTGAGTTCTTATAACATCCATGGTGATGAAGGGCTCCTTATCTGGATCAGCCATAGGCCGCTCTGTGGCTCCTTATAACGGCTCTGCAGATTTCGGGGGCCCCACAGCTGGGGATAATCAGCCCCTATGAGGACATGTTTTCCTCTCTGTTTTTTATAATACATTTCGAATGCGCCCTCCTGGCACGCTCTGATGGCGGGCAGCAGATCAAACGCCTGGCGTGTTTCATGGATCTCTTTATAGAGGGATCTGCAGGTCTACAGCCGGGGGTCATTAACTCCGCGGCCCCCACCCCCCGTGCTGGTACCTGACTCAATTATTGGGGCTTCCAGCTCCTCCAATAAAAACACAAATGAGCCTCCAAAACGGCCTCTGGAGGAATGCAATGTGTTTGTAACGGCAGGCTGTTAAAGCAGAACTCCGGCATCATGGGTCTTCTTCTAGAATCTCGGTGAGCTTTGTGTATTTCTCCCAGATCTGTGCAGTAATCCAGTGTGAGACTTCCTGTGATAAGGACCACCCACTGCTGCCCTCTCCTTGTGCAGGGAGACTGGTCTTGTCTCCACCCCCTCCTGTAGTTTTCTGTAGTGGGTGGAGCCTGTTTAGCCCTTCCCACAGCTCTGCTACTCTCTCCTTGTGCAGGGAGACTGGTCTTGTCTCCGCCCCCTCCTGTAGTTTTCTGTAGTGGGTGGAGCCTGCTGGGCCCCTCCCACAGCTCTGCTCTCTCTTCTTCTCCAGGGTGACTTGTCTTGTCTCCACCCCCTCCTGTAGTTTTTTGTAGTGGGTGGAGCCTGTTGGGCCCCTCTCACAGCTCTGCTCTCTCCCTTGTGCAGGGTGACTGGTCCTGTCTCCTCCCCCTCCTGTAGTGGGTGGAGCCTATTGGGCCCCTCCCACAGCTCTGCTCTCTCTTCTTGTCCAGGGTGACTGATCTTGTCTCCACCCCCTCCTGTAGTTTTCTGTAGTGGGTGGAGCCTATTGGGCCCTTCCCACAGCTTTGCTCTCTACCTGTGCAGGCCGACTGGTCTTGTCTCCGCCCCCTCCTGTAGTTTTCTGTAGAGGGTGGATCCTATTGGGCCCCTCCCACAGCTCTGTTTGATGCTTGTGCAGGGTGACTGATCTCGTCTCCACCCTCTCTTGTAGTTTATTGTAGTGGGTGGAGCCTGTTGGGCCCCTCCCACAGCTCTGCTCTCTCTTCTTGTCCAGGGTGACTGGTCTTGTCTCCACCTCCTCCTGTAGGTTTTTTTGTAGTGGGTGGAGCCTATTGGGCCCTTCCCTCAGCTCTGCTCTATGCCTGTGCAGAGGGACTGGTCTGGTCTCCGCCCCCTCCTGTAGTAGGTGGAGCCTATTGGGCACTTCCCTCAGCTCTGCTCTATGCCTGTGCAGAGGGACTGGTCTGGTCTCCGCCCCCTCCTGTAGTAGGTGGAGCCTATTGGGCCCTTCCCTCAGCTCTGCTCTATGCCTGTGCAGAGGGACTGGTCTGGTCTCCGCCCCCTCCTGTAGTGGGTGGAGCCTATTGGGCCCTTCCCTCAGCTCTGCTCTATGCCTGTGCAGAGGGACTGCTCTTGTCTCCGCCCCAACCTGTAGTTTATTGTGGTGGGTGGAGCCTACTGGGCCCTTCCCACAGCTCTCTCTCCTTGTCCAGGTTGACTGGTCTTGCCTCCACCCCCACCTGTAATTTATTGTAGAGGGTGGAGCCTGTTGGGCCCCTCCTACAGCTCTTCTCTCTGCACAGGCTATGCACAGCACAGCGATGATGTCACTAGACATTTGTAAGGTAATATCTGGGTTTGCAAAGACAATCAACCAAGTGTATCTCCTTTCTGGCTATCCAGGAATATATCTGAATAAAGTTTTTGTGCCCAGAATCCAGCTTTAAGGACTGATTTTAGAAAGGTTAAAACGATGGTGGTACAGCAAATATATTCTTCCAGCATTTAATCCCAATTTTAATGTCGGGATGAAAATGTGTGTGTTTAAAATCAGGCTGTGCCCCCGCGGGGGGATCCGTCACCTCTGTGGCTCAGGCAGGACATATTGGTATCGACCATCAGAGTGTGAGAATGAGACTGAGGAGTAATGCTGGAAAATGGGCTCATCGCAACACATTACATTTCACAAACGGGTACAAATTACTGCCGACATACCCCCCCTCCGAAATCTTGATGGAAAGCCTTCCCAGAGAGAAGCTCCATAAAGACCAGTTTGGTGTGGAGGAACTCAAGTGTCCTGCACAGAGCCCTGACCTCATCACTACTGAACACCTTTGGGATGAACTGGAATATCCTCTGCAAGCCAGATCTTTATTGGTGCCCAATGTGAGGCACAACATACAAGCCAGGCGTTCTCATCCAACATCAGTACCTGACCTCAAGAATGGGTAAAAATTCCCACAGACACCCTCCAAAATCTGGTGAAAAGCCTTGCTAAAAGAGTGGAAGATGTTATTGCCACAAAGGGGGCAACTCCATATTAATGGCCATATTTTTAGAATGGGAGGTCCATTAAGCTCATATACAGTGCCTTGAAAAAGTATTCATACCCCTTGAAATTCTCCACATTTTGTTACAACCAAAAACATAAATGTATTTTATTGGGATTTTCTGTGATAGATCAACACAAAGTGTCACATAATTGTGAAGTGGAAGGAAAATGATAAATGATACAAATAAATATGTGAAAAGTGTGGGGGAGGGGCATTTGTATGGCGCCCCCCGGAGTCAATACTTTGTAGAACCTCCTTTCTCTACAAGTCTTTTTGGGGATGTCTCTACCAGCTTTGCACATCTAGAGAGGACATTTCTGCCCATTCTTCTTTGTAAAATATCTCAAGCTCTGTCAGATTGGATGGAGAACGTCTGTGAACAGCAATTTTCAAGTCTTGTCACAGATTCTCAATGTGATTTAGGTCTGGACTGTGACTGGGCCATTCTAACACATGAATATGCTTTGATGTAAACCATTCCATTGTAGCTCTGGCTGGATGTTTCGGGTCGTTGTCCTGCTGGAAGGTGAACCTCCGCCCCAGTCTCAAGTCTTTTGCAGACTCTAACAGGTTTTCTTCTAAGATTGTCCTGTATTTGTCTCCATCCATCTTCACATCAACTCTGACCAGCTTCCCTGTCCCTGCTGAAGAAAACCATCCCCACCACATGATGCTGCCACCACCATGTTTCACGGTGGGGATGATGTGTTCAGGGTGATGTGCAGTGTTAGTTTTCCCCACACATAGCGTTTTGCTTTTAGGCCATAAAGTAGAATTTTGGTCTCCTCTGACCAGATCACCTTCTTCCACATGTTTGCTGTGTCCTCCACATGGCTTCTCACAAACTACAAACAGGACTTCTTATGACTTTCCTTCACCAATGTCTTTCTTCTTGTCACTCTTCCATAAAGGGCAGATTTGTGGAGAACACGACTAATAGTTGTCCTGTGGACAGATTCTCCCACCTGAGCTGTGGATCTCTGCAGCTCCTCCAGAGTTACCATGGAGCTCTTGGCTCTTCTCTGATGAATGCTCTCCTTGCCCGGCCGGTCAGTTTAGGTGGACGGCCATGTCTTGGTAGGTTTGCAGTTGTGCCATACTCTTTCCATTTTCCGATGATGGATTGAACAGAGCTCCATGAGATGTTCAAAGCTTGGGAGATTTTTTTTATAACCTAGCCCTGCTTTATACTTCTCCACAACTTTATCCCTGACCTGTCTGGTGTGTTCCTTGGCCTTCATGATGCTGTTTGTTCACTAAGGTTCTCTAACAAACCTCTGAGGGCTTCACAGAACAGCTGTATTTATACTGAGATGAAATGACACACAGGTGGACTCTATTTACTAATTAGGTGACTTCTGAAGGCAATTGGTTCCACTAGATTTTAGTTAGGGGTATCAGAGTAAAGGGGGCACCATACAATTGCCCCTCCCCCACACTTTTCACATATTTATTTGTATCATTTATCATTTTCCTTCCACTTCACAATTATGTGACACTTTGTGTTGGTCTATCACATAAAATCCCAATAAAATACATTTACGTTTTTGGCTGTAACATGAGAAAATGTGGAAAATTTCAAGGGGTATGAATACTTTTTCAAGGCACTGTAGTTGTGATGGTCAGTTGTCAGTAGCCTGGTGTTAAGGGGCTCTAATTGAATGCGTCCCATGAGGCCTAACATAGATGTTGGACAACTTACCTCCACTATTGTGCGCCATTTTTAAAGCTTCCAAGGACACTTGTGGACTTATCTCCAGCTGGCACACCATCACCTTGGCACCGCAAACAGCTTTAGAGGCCTTGGCCAAGTCTGCGGAATCCAGAAGTAGGTTGGCCCCAGCCACGATCACAATGGCGTTCTGACCTGTGGGGGAAACCATGTTTATTGTATTATACGCTTGTCGGTCCTTTTCTACTGTAGAATCCTTTGAAGATTCAGTATTTCTTGTTTTTTATGTTTTAGATTAAATTGTACATAGAAATTAACCACTTGCCGACCACCGCGCGCCGATGTACGTCCCTTTTTTGAGGACGGATATTGTTGCTATGGCAACAGCTATCTGCCATAACCCCGGTATCCCCGTTTTCAGCCGGCGGTCGGCTACAAGATAAAAATGGTCTCTGCGGCGGATTCGCCGCAAGATCTCTTTTATCGGTGGCGGGAGTGCCCCCCCCCCCCCGCTGCGATCTGGTGCCCTCCGCCGTTTACCGGAGCCGTCGGTAGCGGCGGAGGCGATCGCATCCTCTCACTTGCTGTGCATGGAGACGAGTGATGGGAAGATGGCCCCCCACCCGTCTCCATGACACTGCAGGGCAGAAGCGACGTCATAACGTCACTTGCGCCCATACCTCTTAAAGCCACATTTTTTCAATGTCATTTTTTTTTTTATTGCATTTAAGTCCAAATATGAGATGTGAAGACTTTCTGACCCCCCAGATCTCATATTTAAGAGGACCTGTCATGCTTTTTTCTATTACAAGGGATGTTTACATTCCTTGTAATAAGAATAAAAGTGACCCAAATATTTAAAAAAAAAAACCAATGTAAAAATAAATAAAATCAAATAAAATAAATAAGAAAAAAAAAATTTTTAAATCGCCCCGTCCCGACGAGCTCGCGCGCAGAAGCGAGTGCATACGTGAGTAGCGCCTGCGCATGAAAACGGTGGTCAAACCACACATGTGAGGTATCGCCGCGATTGTTCGAGCGAGAGCAATAATTCTAACCCTAGACCTCCTCTGTAACTCAAAATATGCAACCTGTAGAATTTTTTAAACATCCCTTATGGAGATTTTTGAGGGTAAAAGTTTGACGCCATTCCACGAGTGGGCGCAATTTTTAAGCGTGACATGTTGGGTATCAATTTACTCGGCGTAACATTATCTTTCACAATAAAAAAAAAAAATTTGGGCTAACTTTACTGTTGTCTTATTTTTTTATTCAAAAAAGTGATTTTTTTCCAAAAAAAGTGCGCTTGTAAGACCGCTGCGCAAATACGGTGTGAAAAAAAGTATTGCAATGACCGCCATTTTATTCTCTAGGGTGTTAGAAAACAAAAATAATGTTTGGGGGTTCTAAGTAATTTTCTAGCAAAAAAAACTGTTTTAAACATGTAAACACCTAAAATCCAAAACGAGGCCGGTCCTTAGGTGGTTAAGTGTAGTAGAGGTGCCCAATGCCGTGATTTCCAGCTTCTAGAGGGACCCTACACGTCTGGTATATACAAAGTTGGTCCAAGCTGGAACAATGTAACAATGAAAATATATCCATATCTGGAATTCTTGTTTATCGGAGGTGTGACTTCTATTTGGATTTGTTTTTGATGCCATAATACCCTTATAGGTTTCATATACAGGATCTCGCCATTATTTTCTTTGGTGCTTTAAACTAGACATGTGCACTGACAAAAAATGAGTTTGTTTTCATTTCATTCGTTTTTTTGCTTTTTTCAGAAATTCAGAAATTCGAAAATTTCGGAAATTCGGAAAAGCAAAAATTCGGATTTTTAAATTTCCTAATTTTCGGATTTCGAATTTACGGATTTCGAATTTACGGATTTCCGAATTTCCAAATTTTCGAGTTTCCAAACTTTCAAATTTTTCCGAATTTTTGAATTCTGAATTTCTGAATTTTCGTAAATTCAAAAATTAAAAAAAAAGAAAGAAAATCAATAAAATTCGAAATATTAACTAACTATTAAATTATAGGTCTTGGAATTTCCTTTCAAATTTGGCTGTTCAGCATTCGTTATTTCAAATCATTCGTAACTTCGGATAAATTAGTACCTGTTACGAATATATTTATTATTAGTTAGTTATTATTTCAGATTTTTGGCTTTTTGAATTTTTAGATTTTCATTCTTTTGAACTTTCAGATTTTTATTCTTATTCTTGGATTTTCAAATTTCCAAATTTTTAAATTTATGAAATTTCGAATATTCAGATTTCCGAATTTCAAATTTCCGAAATTTCGAATGTCCGAATTTCCGAAATTTAGAATTTTGGGAAATTTGAAAATTCGTAAATTCATAATTTCGGAAATTCCGGAAATTGAAAAATTCGGAAATTCGGAGATTTCGGAATTAATGAATTTGTCAAAATTTGTTAAAAAACTAATTTGGAAGTAAACGAATTGCACATGTCTACTTTAAACTCATGACATAGTCAAGCCCAATAGGGAGTCACTCAGACTTGCCTTATGATGGCCATCAATGTAACAATACAAAGATGATCTTTTTGATGAAAGATTAGTATCTTCTGCGGCTCAATCAATAATTAATAAAATAAATCAATAAAATAAATCATTGGACCTCATGGAAAACCAACCACATTTCACGGTATCAATCGATATTTCGATCGTCTATCATTATATGTACGATCAGTGATTATCCATCTACCCGCTTCTTATGGAGAATGAATGATCACCTTCTGCGTTGACGATAATGGAGGCCGCTCCGGTGGCGGCTGCCGCCGTCTGAGCCACGAAATCTGCGATGGGAAAGGTATGTTAGTAAAGAAGCCGGTTTCTTTCTCTCGTCACGCATTTGGACGTACAGAACGACTTTAATTGCAGGAATATTAAAACGCGTGTCTGAGGTCGATCCAGAAATACTGAACGCACCACATCAAACCAACGGGACAGAGCCAAGAAAAAATGAAAGTATTTAATTTTTTTTTTTAATAGAGAACAGATGTGCTGAATGGCTATAGAAATGGTTTTCTGTAATGTCTGCACTCCTTCATACATAGGAGATAATATCACTAACATCTGCCATGTCCCCAGCTGCTGGGCAAAGGATTAAAGAGGAACTCCAGCCTGCAATATATTACTGGGCTAGCACAGGGCGTAGTGACTTCTGTCTAGAACCTTCTATGCATGACTATAGTCCATGCAGTGATCCTCTAATATAGAACTGAAAATGTACACAGCGGTTTCCATATTGTACATTCACCTCAGTCCCTGGCCCCAAGGAGCTTACAATCTAAGGTCCTATCTCACATACATACCAGGGCCAATTTAGACAGAAGCCAAATAAATTACCAGCATGTCTTTGGCTTTTGGAAAGAAACTGGAGTAGCTGGAGGAAACTCATGCCAGCACAGGGAGAACATGCAAACTCCGTGCAGGTAGTGCTGCGGTTGAGATTTAAACTGATGACCTCAGTGCTGCAAGGCAGAAGAAGGAAGATATGAAACCATTGGGCGGTGTATGGACATGAAACCCTTGGGTGGTGTATGGACATGAAACCCTTGGGTGGTGCATGGACATGAAACCCTTGGGCGGTGTATGGACATGAAACCCTTGGGTGGTGTATGGACATGAAACCCTTGGGTGGTGCATGGACATGAAACCATTGGGCGGTGTATGGACATGAAACCTTTGGGCGGTGTATGGACATGAAACCTTTGGGTGGTGTATAGACATGAAACTCTTGGGCGGTGTATGGACATTAAACCCTTGGGCAGTGTGTGGACATGAAACCCTTGGGCGGTGTATGGACATGAAACCTTTGGGTGGTGTATGGACATGAAACCCTTGGGTGGTGTATGGACATGAAACCCTTGGGCGGTGTATGGACATAAAACCTTTGGGTGGTGTATAGACATGAAACTCTTGGGCGGTGTATGGACATTAAACCCTTGGGCAGTGTGTGGACATGAAACCCTTGGGCGGTGTATGGACATGAAACTCTTGGGCGGTGTATGGACATGAAACTCTTGGGCGGTGTATGGACATGAAACTCTTGGGCGGTGTATGGACATGAAACCCTTGGGCGGTGTATGGACATGAAACCCTTGGGGCGGTGTATGGACATGAAACCCTTGGGCAGTGTGTGGACATGAAACCCTTGGACGGTGTATGGACATGAAACCCTTGGGCGGTGTATGGACATGAAATCCTTGGGTGGTGTATGGACATGAAACCCTTGGGGCGGTGTATGGACATGAAACCCTTGGGGAGTGTGTGGACATGAAACCCTTAGGCAGTGTGTGGACATGAAACCCTTGGACGGTGTATGGACATGAAACCCTTGGGCGGTGCATGGACATGAAACCCTTGGGCGGTGCATGGACATGAAACCCTTGGGCGGTGCATGGACATGAAACCCTTGGGTGGTGTATGGACATGAAACCCTTGGGCTGTGTATGGACATGAAACCCTTGGGCGGTGCATGGACATGAAACCCTTGGGTGGTGTATGGACATGAAACCCTTGGGGCGATGTATGGACATGAAACCCTTGGGGCGGTGTACGGACATGAAACCCTTGGGGAGTGTGTGGACATGAAACCCTTGGGCGGTGTGTGGACATGAAACCCTTAGGCGGTGTGTGGACATGAAACCCTTGGACGGTGTATGGACATGAAACCCTTGGGTGGTGTATGGACATGAAACCCTTGGGCGGTGTATGGGCATGAAACCCTTGGGCGGTGTATGGGCATGAAACCCTTGGGCGGTGTATGGGCATGAAACCCTTGGGCGGTGTGTGGACATAAAACCCTTGGGCAGTGTATGGACATGAAACCCTTGGTCGGTGTATGGACATGAAACCCTTGGGCGGTGTGTGGACATGAAACCTTTGGTCGTTGTATGGACATGAAACCCTTGGGTGGTGTATGGACATGAAACCCTTGGGTGGTGTATGGACATGAAACCCTTGGTCGGTGTATGGACATGAAACCCTTGGGTGGTGTATGGACATGAAACCCTTGGGTGGTGTGTGGACATGAAACCCTTGGGCGGTGTATGGACATGAAACACTTGGTCGGTGTATGGACATGAAACCCTTGGTCGGTGTATGGACATGAAACCCTTGGGCTGTGTATGGACATGAAACCCTTGGGGCGGTGTATGGACATGAAACCCTTGGGCGGTGTATGGACATGAAACCCTTGGGCGGTGCATGGACATGAAACCCTTGGGCGGTGTATGGACATGAAACCCTTGAGCGGTGTATGAACATGAAACCCTTGGGCGGTGTATGGACATAAAACCCTTGGGCGGTGCATGGACATGAAACCCTTGGGCTGTGTATGGACATAAAACCCTTGGGCGGTGCATGGACATGAAACCCTTGGGCGGTGTATGGACATGAAACCCTTAGGCGGTGTATGGACATAAAACCCTTGGGCGGTGTATGGACATGAAACCCTTGGGCGGTGTATGGACGTGAAACCCTTGGATGGTGTATGGACATGAAACCCTTGGGCGGTGTATGGACATGAAACCCTTGGGCAGTGTATGGACATAAAACCCTTGGGCGGTGTATGGACATGAAACCCTTGGGCGGTGTATGGACGTGAAACCCATGGTGGTGTATGGACATGAAACCCTTGGGCAGTGTATGGACATGAAACCCTTGGGCGGTGTATGGACATGAAACCCTTGGGCGGTATATGGACATGAAACCCTTGGGCGGTGTACGGACATGAAACCCTTGCACACCATATAAACATGAACGGGATATTTAACAGACCACAAGGGACCAAATATGAAAAGTTCAATATAAAGATTTGCATACCACTTTAAAAGTCATTCCTCTAGAAGCTGCTTTCATTACCTGTACACACATCATTGTTTCTGAAGTTCTCGATGTAATTGATGCCAAAAGAATCTTCTCCAACCTGCACAAAAATAGAGAGTGCAAATAAACCCGGAATCAGTGGACCGTCATAGAAAACCTTGTGTTCCTAGTCCTCTCAGGCTGCTGGTGTTGGTGCAGTTAGGCCCCTTTCACACGGGGTGGACTCTGCTTTCTCAGTGGGGGATCCGTTGCTGATCCCCCGCTGAGCAGAGCGGAGCGGAGTGGGTGGAGTGGATGACGGGTCCATGTCTGCCCCACTTATGCAGAGTGGACACGGACACAGACCGCTCTGCTCTATGGGGAGTCGGATGTAAAGAGACCACCTGTTCGTTTACACTGGACTGCCCTCTGATCCGAATCGCCCAGACAGAGGGGAACGTATACCCTTCTGTGTGTTTTTATAGCGGATCGGAATGGAGGTAGGCGGGTGTGAATGGACACAAGCTTAATTGAAGGTTAGAAGCTGATTGGTTACTTTGTACAGCTGCACCAGATTCCGTGTGTCCCAGTTTTGGTAAATCTGCCCCATAGGCTAATGTTGAGGGGTATTTAGAGGCCAAAACAAATGTTACAATCGCTGTTTTTGGCGCTCAGTTTGTACGGGGCCTTATAATTACACAGTCGGTCTTTTTCTTTACCTTTTGTTGGATTTTTTAATGGGCACTCTGCATGTTTTATATATAGATTCATTCATTGGGAGGCTTTTTGTGTTGCTCCAGCAGAGAGAATGGAGCGGCTCAACATAAAAATAACCGTTCCTGATTGGTCTAATAATAGCCGGCAAGGTGCTGGATATAGACCTGTTTATGGGGAAGACAGGAATAGCCTCGGCTGTTGAATTTAATAAAGGATAAAAACACATCTTCCAGGAATGCCGGGCCCTGCGATGGTCACCTGGGAGCTTTTCTAAACTTCGGCCGGAGCAAACGTTTCTGGGAAAAAAACCCACCGCTATCAAACCTTCCGTGCGATTAATACGTCCGATCGTTACCGATCGTAACATGGACAATGTGAGTAAAAAGAAACAATCCTGTGAATCAGATCTAAGGATTGTAAAATCAGTCTGTACATAAAGAGAAAAAGAGAACAGAAAAAAAGAGGACGCACTCTTACAGCTACTCACCCCATCCCCCCGCCAGGGTTGCCAACCGCCAGTAAACTTACTGACAGTTTGTAAAAATCTGTGATTTTTTTACAACTGCCAGTAAAACATCAGGGATCATTGGGGATCGGTGGGCACATCGGGGATTGGAGGCTCATCGGGGATCAATGGGCACATCGGGGATTGGAGGCTCATCGGGGATCAATGGGCACATCGGGGATTGGAGGCTCATCGGGGATCGGTGGGAACATCGGGGATCGGAGGCTCATCGGGGATCGGTGGTCACATTGGGGATCGGAGGCTCATCGGGGATCGGTGGGAACATCGGGGATCGGAGGCTCAATGGGGATTGGTGGTCACATTGGGGATCGGTGGACACATCAGGGATTGGAGGCTCATCGGGGATCGGTGGGCACATCGGGGATCGGAGGCTCATCGGGGATCGGTGGTCACATTGGGGATCGGAGGCTTATCGGGGATCGGTGGTCCATCGGGGATCAGAGGCTCAATGGGGATTGGTGGTCACATTGGGGATCGGTGGACACATTAGGGATTGGAGGCTCATCGGGGATTGGAGGCTCATCGGGGATCGGTGGGCACATCGGGGATCGGAGGCTTATCGGGGATCGGTGGTCCATCGGGGATCAGAGGCTCAATGGGGATTGGTGGTCACATTGGGGATCGGTGGACACATTAGGGATTGGAGGCTCATCGGGGATCGGTGGTCACATTGGGGATCGGAGGCTCATCGGGGATCGGTGGTCCATCGGGGATCGGAGGCTCAATGGGGATTGGTGGTCACATTGGGGATCGGTGGACACATCAGGGATTGGAGGCTCATCGGGGATCGGTGGGCACATCGGGGATCGGAGGCTCATCGGGGATCGGTGGTCACATTGGGGATCGGAGGCTTATCGGGGATCGGTGGTCCATCGGGGATCAGAGGCTCAATGGGGATTGGTGGTCACATTGGGGATCGGTGGACACATTAGGGATTGGAGGCTCATCGGGGATTGGAGGCTCATCGGGGATCGGTGGGCACATCGGGGATCGGAGGCTTATCGGGGATCGGTGGTCCATCGGGGATCAGAGGCTCAATGGGGATTGGTGGTCACATTGGGGATCGGTGGACACATTAGGGATTGGAGGCTCATCGGGGATCGGTGGTCACATTGGGGATTGGAGGCTCATCGGGGATCCGTGGGCACATCAGGGAGCGGCTCTGCGATCCGAGCCCACCCTATTTTGAAGCCTATTAGAGCCCCCCCGCTGCTGTAATTCATGCGCCCGGCGTCCTGGAAGGGGCTGGACGCATGAATAGGGGGTGGCCTGCGGGCGGCCGTGGACAGATTCATCCTTTGCATGAATCTATCCATTAACCATATATGGGGTGGTGTGGACAGAGGGGGGAGGGGGGGCGGAGCCCCGTGCGCCCTTAATTGGGGGGCCGCCGCTGTTTGATTGCAAAAAAGCATAAAAAAACTACAGTCCATACACCAAGCGAGGGAATAAGATTCAGCAAGCAATACAGCTAACGCGTTTCACACCATTCTTGGTGCTTAATCACAGCTCTGGTATATATTGGGGGTTATTTACTAAAGGCAAATCCACTTTGCACTGAAAGTGCACTTGGAAGTGCAGTCGCTGTAGATCTGAGGGGGAAGATCTAAAATGAGGGGAAGCTCTGCTGATTTTATCTTTCAATCATGTGCAAGCTAAAATGCTGTTTTTTATTTTCCTTGCATGTCCCCCTCGGATCTACAGCGACTGCACTTCCAAGTGCATTTTCAATTCACTTTTTTTTTTTTTTTATAAGTCTATTTTTATTATTTTTTTTTTTTTTTTTATATTTAGGACAAGCCATACAATACTATACAAAAAGATATATAGAAACAAAGAAAAAATTAAAGAGTAGACTGTATCTATACACTTTTATCTTTGCTCTTCTACCTTAAATCACTTTTCTCAATTATATCGTTTATCTAATAAACCCTTCTATACAATATTTAGAACCCACCATCCCCACCTCATCCAAACATTTAAAAAAAAAAAAAAATAAAACTCCCCCAAAAAAAAAAAAAAAAAAGAAATAAAAAACAGGGAGGAGGAAAGGGGAGAGGGAAGGGGAAGAAGTGGAGGCAAAAGGGGGGCACAATCCAAAAAAAAGGGAAAATAAATAAATGAATTATTACAAAAAATGTGCATGGAACCTACCATCAATGACAGGGGAAGAAAAACAAAAACAAAACAAAAAACAATTTTAAATAGGAGTTCCACCCAGGGGGTCCAGTAAAAAAAAAAAAAATTAAAAGTCAGCAGCTACAAATACTGCAGCTGCTGACTTTTAATAGGACACTTAGCCGTCCCGGGGTCCAGCGATGCGGGGGGGATCGAAGCCCCGCTCGTCTCCCCCTCTGTTCAGCGGCGCCGGCATTGCAACTGTGGGCGCCGGGCTGTGGCTTCACAGCCTGGCACCCACTGCGCATGCGCGAGCGGCGCCGCGCGCCGTGATTGGCCTCTCAGTCACCTGGGACCTGTAATGGGTCCCAGATGATTGACAGGAGGGAGGGAGCAGAGCGGAGCCCTTCCTGTGCCGAGGGGGAAGTGATGTCACCAGCCCAGGTACTGGAAGAGGCAGACTACGAGGGACCCCCTAGCAACAGGCATTTAGAGGTAAGTTAAAAAAAAAAAAATATCCAATTTTTTTTTGTTTTTTTTGTTTTTTTAGGATTTTTCATGTATTTTTGTTTTTTTGGGTGGAACCCCACTTTAAGTCCCCTGTAAAAGAGAATGTAATCTCTACCTAAGTTATATGCAATCGTGTATCTGTTTTACATTACATACCAAAAATGTGCATGAGGCCTACCATCAATGACGGGGGAAGAAAAACAAATCAAGAAAAAAAAAAATAAAAATGTTAAGACCCCTGTAAAAGAGCATAACCGCTAACTTATGTACAATCGTGTATCTATTAGAAGTATATTACTTTATGTTTGTGCCTTTGTCCATCTATATTCCATATAATGGGAAAAAAAAGAAGATATAGTGCAAAGTGGATTTGCCTTTCGTAAATAACCCCCATTGCGTTTTTTTGTTTTGTTTTGAATTCATGAAAGTGTAATTTTTCCCCCCCTCAAAAAATTGCATATGAAAAACCGCTGCGCAAATACCGTGTGATATAAAAAAAATTGCAACAATCGCCATTTTATTCCCCAGGGTCTCTGCTAAAAAAAAATATAAAATGTTTGGAGGTTATAAGTCATTTTCTACTAAAACAAATACTGATTTAAACTTGTAAACGAAAAGGTGCCAGAAGAGGCCGGGGTCTTCAAGTGGTTAACTCTCCAGCATCTACTATAAATTAATACATCGGTTCCGGGAGGACAAACCCTATAATTATCCTTTTTTCTGCAAAATGCAGAATCTTCCAGCACAAAGGTCCATGGGGGGCGTAACCGGCCACTACGGAACATCCAGCTCAGTCGCGGGTCACCCACCTTAAAACTATTTCTGGGGGGGGGCGGTTTCTATAAACGTTGTTGGCGGAGATCCTACAAACATCACCCCTCCCCCCCCCCGACATGAGCTCAGAGAATAGGAAATCTCTGCAATCATTAATCTGATGGATTATTACAATGGAATCTACAGATATTTCATACAGACCGGGGAGGAGGTTTTATTTAGTCTTCAGGCTGCAGGAATTCCAGTTATGAATCTAAATCATCACACGGAGGGGGGGAGGGGAGGGGGGGTTCCTGCTTCTGCTGGTCGCAGACAGAAAAACGCGCACTTTAGCGTCGGCCAGCCCAGTCCAGTCAGAGAGCCCCCTCCCCCCCTTACCTTACACACCATGGCGGTCCGCGCCCCCAGCCTGGCGGCCTGTACACACTGGTTGGCTCCTTTCCCACCAAACCCGATGAAGAACTTGGTGCCGTGTATGGTCTCTCCGGCTTTGGGCAGGCGGGGGGTCACACTGAAAAATAATACAGGAAGGAGGCTCATTATTATTATTATTATTATTCAAGGTACTTATATAGAGCTGTCAATTTACGCAGAGCTTTCCATATACATTGTACATTCACATCAGACTCATTATTTCTTATACTGATATGTAGGTCAGTATGGCTGATGATTTGGGGTGTCGGGATTGACGCAATGTGGGGGGGGGACACACCGATACCGACACCTATTACTGAGATCTGACAGTGGTACAATCTGCTCTGATGCACTTCTCAGTCTTAAAGTAGATCTATAGGCAAAACAAAAAGGGAGGGTTATAACCCCTGTCAGATTTTATTTTGCAATTTGTGACCCATTGGGGAGATTTTCCTTCACTTCCTGTCCCATAGCCAAACAGGAAGTGGGAGGAAATCCCTGCAAATTAAAATGGATTGTAAACCCCTCGAGGTTTGCATTCTATGCATTAAGGTGAAAAACCTCCTGTGCTGCAAAGGCGACGTTTAAAAAATTCTACAGGTTGCATGTTTTGAGTTACAGAGGAGGTCTAGGGCTAGAATTATTGCTCTCGCTCTACCGATCGCGACGATACCTCACATGTGTGGTTTGACCACCGTTTTCAGATGCGGGCGCTACTCACGTAAGCGTTTGCTTCTGCGCGTGAGCTCGTCGGGACGGGGGGGGGTTTAAAAAATTTTTTTTTTAATTTTTATTATTTATTTTACATTATTTTATTTATTTTTACACACTGTTTAAAAAAAAAAAAAAAAAAGTGTCACTTTTATTCCTATTACAAGGAATGTAAACATCCCTTGTAATAGAAAAAAATCATGACAGGACCTCCTAAATATGAGTTCTGGGGGGTCAAAAAGACCTCAAATCTCATATTTACACTAAAATGCAATAAAAAAAAAAAAAAAAAACTCATTTAGAAAAATTACATTGGAAAAAATATGCCTTTAAGAGGCGTGGGCGAAAGTGATGTTTTGACGTCGCTTTCGCCCAGCAGTTTCATGGAGACGAGCGGGCGCCATCTTAGCCTCACTCGTCTCCAGGCAGAGGAGGGAGACGGATGCGATCGCCTCCGCCGCTACCGACGGCTCCGGTAAGCGGCGGAGGGCACCGGATCGCGGAGGGGGAGGGGCCCCTCTCCCGCCACCGATAAAAGTGATCTTGCGGCAAATCCGCCGCAGGGACCACTTTTATCAGAAAGAGGACCGCCGCACGAAAACGGGGATACCAGGGTTATGGTAGCTACTGCCATAACAACGATATCCCCCTTCAAAGTTTGGACGTACATCGGCGTGCGGCGGTCCGGAAGTGGTTAACGGTGGGGGCACAAACAGCAATAAAAACTGACAGGGGTTCTAATCCCTCTCCACTCCATCCAACACACAAAAAAAGAAAAGTTTTGCCTTTAGTTATCCTTTAAATTGGAACTAAACCCTCCTACCCTTTTCAGCCAAGGAAGCTGCCATCTTAGCTTCTGTTTGATGTGCAGTTACCATGTGATCAGTTATGACCCCGGCCATTATGGTTTGACAGCTCGGTTAAGTGCACAAGCAACTGTGACAGTTATCTTTTGAGGCAAGCCTTGAATGTTTAAACCCCTAACCTTAACCCCTAACCCCCTAGGCCTGGGGTTAGGGGTTAGGGTCGGGGTTAGGGTTTAGGGGTTTAGTTAGGGTTGCCCCTTGAAGAACAAGGGTAGGACTCAGGGATTGGAATAGAAACCTCTTCCAAAGGTCAAAGGTCAGAAGGCGTGTCCCCGCAGGTCAAAGGTCAAGAGGCGTGGCTGACCCACCCCCCACCAAAGTGTTCTGCCTACCCCAAGTCAGGGAATGAACAAGTCGGGAAAAGCAAAGCTTCACTCCAAAATACATCTTTTCCACATTGTCTTATTTTTTAAAGCGGAACTAAACCCTCCTATCGTTTTTAGCCAAGGGAGCTGCCATCTTGGCCACCGTGTGACCTTCAACTGCCATGATGCTGCACATGTGATCAGTTATGACAGTTCGGTTGAGAGCACAACCAATGTGACAGCTATATTCCTGGCACATGCCGGGAATGCAACTGTTTTTAGAAACTGTTAAATTGAGGGGTTTAGTTCAGCTTTAAATGTATGGGCTACTCCGCCCCCCTGCTGCCATTCTCACCAATGCTGTCACCCTGCCCCTGCAGCCTCCTGGGATACTCACATCAGACAACCCAGGAGGCATCGGCTGAGGCATCACAGAGCTGCAGAAGGGCGGCCGGCCCCCGGCGGTGCTTTATCAGGGGCCGGTGGCAGGAAGCCAGAAAAGACAGCCAGCTCCCCATGACAAAAACAACAAAGTAAACTACATCAGGATACCGCGTGGGAGGAGCTTAGGGAACATCCCCTCCCCCATCTCCACTGCGACGAATGAACCTGGAAGCAGCAAACATGTCATCGATTTGGGGGTCAGAGCTGTCATTTCCTGGCTACTGTGCTTGGGCCAATCAATCATGATCCAAAACTCTTGACTGTTAGTGTGTGTGTGTGTGTGTGTGTGTGTGTGTGTATATACAGTATCTGACAAAAGTAAGTACACCCCTCAGTGACATTTGTGTAAATCTTTTCTTCTATCTTTTCATGTGACAACACTGAAGAAATGACACTTGTCTACAATGTAAAGTAGTGAGTGTACAGCTTGTATAACAGTGTAAATTTGCTGTCCCCTCAAAATAACTCAACACACAGCCATTAATGTCTAAACCGCTGGCAACAAAAGTCAGTACACCTCTAAGTGAAAATCTCCAAATTGGGCCCAATTAGCCATTTTCCCTCCCCGGTGTCATGTGACTCGTTAGTGTTACAAGGTCTCAGGTGTGAATGGGGAGCAGGTGTGTTAAATTTGGTGTTATCGCTCTCACTCTCTCATACTGGTCACTGGAAGTACAACATGGCACCTCATGGCAAAGAACTCTCTGAGGATCTGAAATAAAGAATTATTGCTCTACATAAAGATGGCCTAGGACAGTGATGGCGAACCTTTTTGAGCCCGAGTGAACAAACTGCAACACAAAACGACTTATTTTTTTCAAAGTGCCAACACCGCAATTACACCTAAATACCAAGGTTTTAGTTTAGAAAAAACAACTCGTACAGTTGTCAACTAATTAACAGCATTTGTTTAAAAAGAAAAACACAATAACAGCTTTCCATTAAACATTTTTTGGGGGCAGAGTACTGCAGAGTATGGGCAGAGTATTCCAGAGTATAGGCAGAATATTGCAGAGTATGGGCAGAGTACTGCAGAGTATGGGCAGAATATTGCAGAGTATGGGCAGAGTACTACAGAGTATGGGCAGAATATTGCAGAGTATGGGCAGAGTACTACAGAGTATGGGCAGAATATTGCAGAGTATGGGCAGAGTACTACAGAGTATGGGCAGAATATTGCAGAGTATGGGCAGAGTACTACAGAGTATGGGCAGAATATTGCAGAGTATGGGCAGAGTACTACAGAGTATGGGCAGAATATTGCAGAGTATGGGCAGAGTACTACAGAGTATGGGCAGAATATTGCAGAGTATGGGCAGAGTACTGCAGAGTATTGGCAGAGTATGGGCAGAGTATTGCAGAGTATGGGCAGAGTACTGCAGAGTATTGGCAGAGTACTGCAGAGTATTGGCAGAGTGTTGCAGAGTATTGCAGAGTATTGCAGAGTATGGGCAGAGTATTGCAGAGTATTTCAGAGTACTGCAGAGTACTGCAGAGTATGGGCAGAGTATTGCAGAGTATTTCAGAGTACTGCAGAGTACTGCAGAGTATGGGCAGAGTACTGCAGAGTATTGCAGAGTATGGGCAGAGTATGGGCAGAGTACTGCAGAGTATGGGCAGAGTATGGGCAGAGTATTGCAGAGTATGGGCATAGTACTACAGAGTATGGGAAGAGTATTGCAGAGTATTTCAGAGTACTGCAGAGTATGGGCAGAGTACTGCAGAGTATGGGCAGAGTACTGCAGAGTATGAGCAGAGTATTGCAGAGTAAGGGCAGAGTACTATAGAGTATGGGAAGAGTATTGCAGAGTATTTCAGAGTACTGCATAGTATTTGCAGAGTACTGCAGAGTATTGCAGAATATGGGCAGAGTACTGCAGAGTATGGGCAGAGTACTGCAGAGTATTGCAGAATATGGGCAGAGTACTGCAGAGTATGGGCAGAGTACTGCAGAGTATGGGCAGAGTACTGTAGAGTATGGGCAGAGTATGGGCAGAGTACTGTAGAGTATTGGAGAGTATGGGCAGAGTACTGCAGAGTATGGGCAGAATACTGCAGAGTATGGTCAGAGTACTGCAGAGTATGGGCAGAATACTGCAGAGTATGGGCATAGTACTGCAGAGTATGGTCAGAGTACTGCAGAGTATGGGCAGAATACTGCAGAGTATGGGCATAGTACTGCAGAGTATGGTCAGAGTACTGCAGAGTATGGGCAGAATACTGCAGAGTATGGTCAGAGTACTGCAGAGTATGGGCAGAATACTGCAGAGTATGGGCATAGTACTGCAGAGTATGGTCAGAGTACTGCAGAGTATGGGCAGAATATTGCAGAGTATGGGCAGAGTACTGCAGAGTATGGGCATAGTACTGCAGAGTATGGTCAGAGTACTGCAGAGTATGGGCAGAGTACTGCAGAGTATGGGCATAGTACTGCAGAGTATGGTCAGAGTACTGCAGAGTATGGGCAGAATACTGCAGAGTATTGCAGAGTATGGGTACTGAGCAGCTCTGTGGGCTGGATCTGTAGTGCCCACAGCGCTGCTCAGTACCCATACTCTGCAAATCATCTCTCCCCCTCCCCCCTCACTCTGTAGGGTGCGCGGGAGCAAGATTCTGGGAGGACATCCATGGACGCCCTCCCAGAATAATCCGACAGCGATATGGCCCGGTCAGCAAGTGGTTATTAAACTCACATTTGAGTAGTTGAGTCGGTTGTCCTCCGGTTTCCAGCTGGGCTGCAGTGTGGGGACAGTCCCCGGTCTCTCTGGTGGTGTCCGTAGCTTAGAGGAAGGGATTTCCCACAGCAGGCACGTCAGCAGGTGCGTCGGCAGGGAACGTCGGATGCTCGAGAACGGGGGGGGGGGCGTGGCTTCAGCGCTCGCGTTCGGAGCATGCGTCACGCCCACTCGGACACGTCACAGCTAACTCTCAGCTAGCCCCAGGGAACTGTGGGAGATGTAGTTTGCGGTGTGGACGATTCAATGTATAATTTCTCAACTGTCACGGCGTGCCGACAGAGACTGCTCGGCGTGCCAGCAGCAGCACGTGTGCCACGCGTTCGCCATCACTGGCCTAGGCTATAAGAAGATTGTCAAGACCCTGAAACTGAGCTGCAGCACGGTGGCCAAGACCATACAGCGGTATAACAGGACAGGTTCCACTCAGAACAGGCCTCGCCATGGTCCACCAAAGAAGTTGAGGTCACGTGCTCAGCGTCATATCCAGAGATTGTCTTTGGGAAATAGATGTATGAGTGCTGCCAGCATTGCTGTAGAGGTTGTAGTGGTGGGGGGGTCAGCCTGTCAGTGCTCAGACCATACGCCGCACACTGCACACTGCCTCTTCTAAAGATGATGCACAAGAAAGCCCTCAAACAGTTTGCTGAAGACAAGCAGACTAAGCACATGGATTACTGGAACCATGTCCTGTGGTCTGATGAGACCAAGATAAACTTATTTGGTTCAGATGGTGACAAGCGTGTGTGGGGGCAACCAGGTGAGGAGGACAAAGACAAGTGTGTCTTGTCTACAGTCAAGCATGGTGGTGGGAGTGTCATGGTCTGGGGCTGCATGAGTGCTGCCAACACTGGGGGGCTACAGTTCATTGAGGGAACCATGAATGCCAACATGTACTGTGACCTACTGAAGCAGAGCATGATCCCCTCCCTTCAGAGACTGGACCGCAGGGCAGTATTCCAACATGATAACCACCCCAAACACACCCCCAAGACCACCACTGCCTTGCTAAAGAAGCTGAGGGTAAAGGTGATGGACTGGCCAAAGTCTCCAGACCTAAACCCTATTGATCATCTGTGGGACATCCTCAAACGGAAGGTGGAGGAGCGCAAGGTCTCTAACATCCACCAGCTCCGTGATGTCATCATGGAGGAGGGGAAGAGGACTCCAGTGACAACCTGTGAAGCTCTGGTGACCTCCATACCCAAGAGGGTTAAGGCAGTGCTGGAAAATAATGGTGGCCACACAAAATATTGACACTTTGGGCCCAATTTGGAGATTTTCCCTTAGGGGTGTACTGACTTTTGTTGCCAGCGGTTTAGACATTAATGGCTGTGTGTTGAGTTATTTTGAGGGGACAGCAAATTTACACTGTTATACAAGCTGTACACTCACTACTTTACATTGTAGACAAGTGTCATTTCTTCAGTGTTGTCACATGAAAAGATAGAAGAAAAGATCTACAAAAACGTGAGGGGTGTACTCACTTTTGTGAGATCTGTATATATATATATATATATATATATACATTATATATTATTATTATACAGGATTTATATAGCGCCAGCAGTTTACGCAGAGCTTTACAATATAATATATAGACACAAGGATGTACCAAACATAACGGAAAACTGGGCATACATTTTTTAATACAAATACATAGATCATTCAAATGTCACATGTTGGTAGAGTTCCTCCATAGTAACTCTTTTCCTTCTTCTTTTTCATTGCAGGTAAATAAAGGATTCCAATCAGAAGCAATGTGCCGCCCCTGAGCTCTTGATGAAGGAGGGTGCAGGCTGTCCGGCATCCACAGAAGGCTACAGTGCATGTGTATGGAGATGACACCATTGAAAAAAGCAATGTCTTATTTTAACGACTCTCATGATTAATGAGAAGATGACTAGTATCCTCCATGACTCCTACTCTAAGGTGTGGGGTCCGTGGTGGTCTTACGCTCTTCCAACCTTGCACCTGACCAGCCTGGTCCTCCCTATCTGACCTCCTCTGCCCCCTGGCCTGGGGGAACCTTCTCCTCTTCTATTCTGCGCTCCCCCCCCCCCCCCCCAATCTCTTTTATTTTTGTGAGTTTGGGTTAAGATTTATTTCTCCCGATTTTTGTGGACTGCTCCACACCCCAATCCCAGAGCAATACAGCTCAGACACCTTGTGTTGACCCCCCGGCATTGACCAGCGGGGTTATTGCTGATAGTTCATCTCACAAAACACGTTCTATATGTGTATCAGTGAGTATGTGTATATTAAGACTGCACGGGCACCGCCCCCTCTCTCCAGTCACCCCCTCTATGTAGAATGGATAGATTCATGCATTACATTACAGCGGCGGGGGGTGTATTTTTGAAGCACTTGATTAGAGCCATAGGCACTAATAGGCTTCAAAACAGGTAGACTCGGAGTGCAGAGCATTGGGCCCACAGTGGCGGCATTTGATGTGGCACAGTGGCGGCATTTGATGGACACAGTGGCTGCATTTTATAGGCACAGTGGCTACATATGATGACACAGTGGCTGCATCTGATGACACAGTGGCTGCATCTGATGGCACAGTGGCTGCTTTTGATGGGCACAGTGGCTACAATTGATGGGCACATTGAGGCTGCAATTGATGTTTTTTTTTCAGTATTTTTCAGAATTTTTCAGTTTGCGCCCCCCCAAAAAATTTTTTGAGCACCAGCTGCCACTGATTATGATTACATTGCACTGTTATGGTCACTGCTCATATCTGCTGCGTGGGATTGTTACAGCTATATATTTTAAAATATTGTACCAGAAAAGAGCAATGTCTTTTCATTGGCGACTCTTGTCAATGGTCAATGGTGCCACCTCCGTAAATATTCTGTAGCCTTCTGTGGATGTCAGAGAGCCTGAACCCCTCCTTCATCATGAACTCAATGACAACTTGTTGCGTCTGCTTGGGAAGGATGGGCACAGTGGCGGTATTTGATGGCACATTGGCTACATATGATGGGCACAGTGGCTGCATTTGATGGGGCACAGTGGCTGCATAGAGAAGAAGAAGGAGAAGAAGGAGGAGATAGAGAAGAAGAAGGAGATAGAGAAGAAGAAGGAGAAGAAGGAGGAGATAGAGAAGAAGAAGAAGAAGAAGAAGAAGAAGAAGAAGAAGAAGAAGAAGAACAAGAAGAAGAAGGAGGAGATGGAGAAGAAGGAGGAGAAGAAGGAGGAGATAGAGAAGAAGGAGGAGAAGGAGAAGAAAAAGGAGATAGAGAAGAAGAAGGAGGAGAAGGAGGTGAAGAATGAGAAGAAGAAGGAGATAGAGAAGAAGAAGGAGAAGAAGGAGGAGATAGAGAAGAAGAAGGAGAAGAAGGAGGAGATAGAGAAGAAGAAGAAGGAGGAGATAGAGAAGAAGGAGGAGAAGAAGTAGGAGATAGAGAAGAAGAAGGATGAGAAGAAGGAGATAGAGAAGAAGAAGGAGAAGAAGGAGGAGATAGAGAAGAAGAAGGAGAAGAAGGAGGAGATAGAGAAGAAGAAGGAGGAGAAGGAGGAGAAGAATGAGAAGAAGGAGAAGAAGAAGGAGAAAGAGAAGAAGAAGGAGATGGAGGAGAAAAAGAAGGAGAAGGAGGAGAAGAAGAAAGAGAAGGAGGAGAAGAAAGAGAAGGAGGAGAAGAAGAAGAAGATGGAAAAGGAGAAGGAGGAGAAGGAGAAAAAGAAGAAGGTGGAGAAGAAAAGGAAGGAGAAGGAGGACAAAGAAAGAGGAAAAGTTACACTATCAACATGTGAAATCTGAACGATCCATGTAAGTTAATAAAAAAAATTGTGCCCACTTTTGTATTGTATTGTGTCCTCACATATATGTTTCTTTAAGCATCCAGCCATCCCAGGAACATGAGCCTTGGGTGGTCTTACACATAAATGTATCACAGAAGGATTAGCAAAAAAAAAAGTTTTGTAGACTATAATTAGTGAAGGTCAATAACTGTGAATCTTCTAGAAAGAGGCCGCTTTCCCTTCTTAGGCTCAGTCGTTGACTGTCGTAGAGAATAAGCATCACCTCATGATAAAGAACTAAAGTATGGAATTTGAGCTTCACGTGCCAGCAAAAATTGACTTGTCACGCCACTCACAATTAAGCAATCTTCTGATCACCAGAAGAGCTCTGGACATCTCCTGTTACGGATTGAGTTTTACAGCTCCCTTCCTGCTGCCGTTGTAAAGATGCGAATTAGGAAGTGCTGGGAAAGTGGAGATTAGCGGGATGATGGACTTCACGCTGGTAAATTCCTCTTTTAATGTGGCTCATTGTGAGGGAATGGAGAGGTTCTGGGGGTTATGGGCCAGTCCTCAGGGGCATTATCAACATTCTGACCCTGAACTAAACTCAAGCCATCATCTTCTAATCTGTTATGAGAACTGAATTTTATTGGTCTTCCTGTCCCCATTAAAGAGATAAGAGTTCCCAGGCAGCTCCTGAAGAGTTTGACCTGAACCTGGATTTTACAGTAATGTGGAGAACACTTGACCGTGACCGATACCGTTTAGAAATTGTGCATTTTTTTAATGTGCTCAAAGAAGATGCCAGGTTTTAGGAACTCAGATCCAATATACATTTACCATTACTTATTACCCCCTAAAGTGTTATTAAACCCTCAAAGGATATATGTGAAAGCACAGTTCACATACTTCTCATATTGCTGATGCATTTTTCTGTGATTTCTTTCTATTCATCTGAATCCTCCATCCAAAATAATGCCTACAGTCCATCTTCCTAGAGGGTGACTGCTCCTCCTACAAGGCCAATGATGGCGGTTCTATTCCAATAACCCCCCTGAGCCTTTGCTCTAAGCCACTCCCCTGTCCCTCCCACCAGGACAATGATTGACAGAAACTCCATTATGACAACCCTCTGAGCCCTGACTCTAAGTCACTCAGCTGCTCCTCCCACTAGGCCAATGACTGACAGCAGTTCTATTCCAACGACCCTGTTGCACCCTTGTTCTAAGTCACATCCTTGCTCTTCTATCAGGCCAGTAAATGACAGAAGGTCCCTTCCAACAACCCTCCTGAGTCCCTGCTCTAGGCCACTCCCCTGCTCCTCCCACCAGGCCAGTGATTGAAAGCAGCTCTATTACAACAACCCCCCCCAACCCTAGGCCACTCCCCTGCTCCTCCCACCAGGCCAGCAATTAACAGAAGGTTGCTTCCAACAACCCCCCAGCCACTGCTCTAGGCCACTCCCTTGCTCCTCCCATGAGGCCAATGATTGACAGGGACTCCATTCAGGTAACCCCTCTGAGCCTTTGCTCTAAGTCACTCCCTTGCTCATCCCATGGTAGTTACATAGTAGGTGAGGTTGAAAAAAGACACAAGTCCATCAAGTCCAACCCTATGTGTGTGATTATATGTCAGTATTACATTGTATATCCCTGTATGTTGCGGTTGTTCAGGAGCTTATCTAATAGTTTTTTAGACCACCGCCTGTGGAAGGGAATTCCACATCCTTGCCGCTCTTACAGTAAAGAACCCTCTACGTAGTTTAAGTTTGAACCTCTTTTCTTTTAATTTTAGTGAATGGCCACGAGTCTTGTTAAACTCCCTTCCGCAAAAAAGTTTTCTCCCTATTGTGGGGTCACCAGTCCGGTATTTATATACTGAAATCATATCCCCTCTCAAGTGTCTCTTCTCCAGAGAGAATAAGTTCAGAGCTCACAACCTTTCCTCATAACTAAGATCCTCCAGACCCTTTATTAGCTTTGTTGCCCTTCTTTGTACTTGCTCCATTTCCAGTACATCCTTCCTGAGGACTGGTGCCCAGAACTGGACAGCATACTCCAGGTGCGGCCGGACCAGAGTCTTGTAGAGTGGGAGAATTATCGTTCTATCTCTGAAGTTGATCCCCTTTTTAATGCCAATATTCTGTTTGCTTTGTTAGCAGCAGCTTGGCATTGCATGTCATTGCTGAGCCTATCATCTACTAGGACCCCCAGGTCCTTTTCCATCCTAGATCCCCCCAGAGGTTCTTCCCCCAGTCTATAGATTGCATTCATATTTTTGCCACCCAAATGCATTATTTTACATTTTTCTACATTGAACCTCATTTGCCATGTAGTCGCCCACCCCATTAATTTGTTCAGATCTTTTTGCAAGGTTTCCACATCCTGCGGAGAAGTTATTGCCCTGCTTAGCTTAGTATCGTCTGCAAATACAGAGATTGAACTGTTTATCCCATCCTCCAGGTCATTTATGAACAAATTAAATAGGATTGGTCCCAGCACAGAACCCTGGGGAACCCCACTACCCACCCCTGACCATTCCGAGTACTCCCCATTTATCACCACCCTCTGAACACGCCCTTGTAGCCAGTTTTCAATCCATGTACTCACCCTATGGTCCATGCCAACAGACCTTATTTTGTACAGTAAACGTTTATGGGGAACTGTGTCAAATGCTTTTGCAAAATCCAGATACACCACGTCTACGGGCCTTCCTTTATCTAGATGGCAACTCACCTCCTCATAGAAGGTTAGTAGATTGGTTTGGCAAGAACGATTCTTCATGAATCCATGCTGATTACTGCTAATGATATCATTCTTATTACTAAAATCTTGTATATAGTCCCTTATCACCCCCTCCAAGAGTTTACATACTATTGATGTTAGGCTAACTGGTCTGTAATTCCCAGGGATGTATTTTGGGCTCTTTTTAAATATTGGTGCTACATTGGCTTTTCTCCAATCAGCTGGTACCATTCCAGTCAGTAGACTGTCTGTAAAAATTAGGAACAACGGTCTGGCAATCACCTGACTGAGTTCCCTAAGTACCCTCGGATGCAAGCCATCTGGTCCCGGTGATTTATTAATGTTAAGTTTCCCAAGACTATTTTAATTCTGTCCTCTGTTAACCATGTAGGTGCTTCCTGTGTTGTGTCATGAGGATAAACACTGCAGTATTGGTTACTGAAGCCCCCCGATTCACTCGTGAAGACTGAGGAGAAGAATAAATTCAATACCTTCGCCATCTCCCCATCCTTTGTAACCAGATGTCCCTCCTCATTCTTTATGGGGCCAATATGGTCTGTCCTCCCTTTTTTACTGTTTACATTCTTAAAGAATTTCTTGGGATTTTTTTTGCTCTCCTCCGATATGTGTCTTTCATGTTCTATCTTAGCCGTCCTTATTGCACCCTTACATTTCTTATTGCATCCTTTATAAAGTCTGAATGCTGATGATGATCCCTCAACCTTGTATTTTTTGAAGGCCTTCTCCTTTGCTTTTATATGAATTTTTACATTGGAGTTAAGCCATCCAGGATTTTTGTTCGCTCTTTTAAATTTATTACCCAATGGGATACATTGGCTAATGCCCTTATTTAATATGCTCTTAAAGCAAACCCATCTCTCCTCCGTATTCTTTGTTCCTAATATTTTATCCCAATTTATGCCTTTTAGCAAGGTTTGTAGTTTAGGGAAGTTGGCTCTTTTGAAATTCAGTGTCTTTGTATTCCCTTCATGTCTCCTATTCGTGTGATTTATACTGAAACTAATTGACCTGTGATCGCTGTTACCTAAATTGCCCCGTATTTCCACATCCGTGATCAGGTCTGTATTGTTGGTAATCAGTAGATCCAGTAACGCTTTATGACTGGCCAATGATTGACAGGAACTCCATTCTGACAACCCTCTGAGCCCTGGCTCTAAGTCACTCCCTAGCTCCTCCCATGAGGCCAATGATTGACAGGATATCCATTCTGACAACCCCTCTGAGCCCTGGCTGCTCCCCCCATCAGGCCAATGACTGACAGCAGTTCTATTCCAACAACCCTGTTGAACCCTTGTTCTAAGTCACATCCTTGCTCTTCTATCAGGCCAGCAATAGACAGAAGGTCCCTTCCAACAACCCTCCTGAGTCCCTGCTCTAGGCCACTCCTCCCCTGCTCCTCCCACCAGGCCAGTGATTGAAAGCAGCTCTATTCCAACAACACCCCCCCCCCCCCCCCCGAGCCCTTGGATAGAGTTCACATTTCTGGCAATTAAATTTCTTTCTATGACCCCCATCGGGGAGATTTTCTCACTTCCTGTCTCTGTGACACCGAAACAAGAAAGAGGGGAGTGGTTGACAAAGGACAGAATGGCACAGACAGCAACAAAACCATTGGCAGGGATTTTACCCCCCCCCCCCCCCAACCCCCCATACCGTCTTCCTTGCCGATACTTCCCTAGCATACCACAGATACATCTGTCCGGACTGCACGAGTTGCTCAGCAGCCTCTCTGATGGGATTCTAATAGTATGAATGAGAAGAATGTTTATTGAATGACTGACCCGGGTCACGCTGCTCCGTATCCATTCCCGCAAACCTGCGGCGTGCCCCCGCAGCTCTGCGCTGTGTGCGTCAGGGACAGGACAGCACCGGAGATCCTCTTTAAAGAGGCAAGGTCCACTTTTTAGAGGGCTCTTTGTGTTATCCTCATAATGAGGGTGTAACTGGCATGGTCACATCATCCCATCCCCCCTCCAACCTGAATCGGAAGGGTGCTTCTCCCCGCAGATGGGGGGCGCCGCATCTTCCTTCTACTATAAGGCTGACAGGAGTAGTGACTACCTCTGTCAGCCCAGCGCTGGAAGCGGCAAAGAGAGGAGGAGAGAGCCGGGGCGGGGTGCCGGCTGTCTTCTCTCTCCCCTTCCTCCTCATAAACTCGCACATAATGAAGGGGGGGCACAATTTGGCATCTTTCCTCCGGGTGCTGGATGATCTGGTCTCCTCACTGGCGCCAGGGACTGCCGCTACTCTGAAAAGTGATTCACACTTGGATTGCTTTTCCGAGGTGTTTGATAGGCCGTGAAGTGATATGTTGCCTCCTCACCGCCTATTTTAACCCAATAATTGCCATACTATCATGCCACAACTGCATGCACTGCACACGGGTGCACTGTCCACTGTTACTACTTTCCTGTGAAGGGCAGAAGTTCAGGGAAGCAGCACCGAGAGTGCAAAATTGAAAGTTCTTGTGGGGTAACAATGTAAAAAAAATCGTTTTCCGGGGAAAGTTTATTTTTTTGTTCTCAATGTGTTACACTAAAAGCCGCTGAGGGTTCAATACTACATTAAGGGTTACACATCCTTTATATCAGGCTGTGGATTGGCTCGGTGTCTGCGGTGAAATCCGTCTCCGGATTCGATCTGCCATCTGATTTCACTTCTCTTTTCATGTTCTCACCCGGCAGGAAGACAATTAATACCCGGCTGATGACATCATAGTCTGTCGGCATGGTGATGAGCGCAATAAATACGGATTCCACTGACCTCATGCCTGCAGGACGCTAAACATCGTGTTATTCCAAACAACCGAAATATGTGACAGAGCGATCGATCCGCATTCCTCCCACATCCCAGGAAAAGGAAACCTCCAGCAGACTTAACCCTCAACTGACTGCTTTCCCACCAATCCCTATAAACCTTCCGATCCCTATATACACATCGATCCCTATATACCTTCCGATCCCTATATACACATCGATCCCTATATTCCCACCGACCCCTATATACCCACCAGTCCCTATATACACATCAATGTCTATATACCTTCCGATCCCTATATACCTTCCGATCCCTATATACACATCGATCCCTATATACCTTCCGATCCCTATATACACATCGATCCCTATATACCTTCCGATCCCTATATACACATCGATCCCTATATTCCCACCGACCCCTATATACCCACCAGTCCCTATATACACATCAATGTCTATATACCTTCCGATCCCTATATACCTTCCGATCCCTATATACACATCGATCCCTATATACACATCGATCCCTATATACCTTCCGATCTCTATATACACATCGATCCCTATATACCTTCCGATCCATATATACACATCGATCCCTATATTCCCACCGACCCCTATATACCCACCAGTCCCTATATACACATCAATGTCTATATACCTTCCGATCCCTATATACACATTGATCCCTATATACCGTCCGATCCCTATATACCTACCGATCTCATCTCTATATACACACCAGTCCCTATATACGCACCGGTCCCTATATACCCACCAATCTCTATATACCCACCAATCTTTATATACCACCAATCTCTATATACCCATTATTATCTATATACCCACTGATCCCTATATACCCACCGTTCTCTATATACTCCCCAGTCCCTATATTCCCATAAATATCTATATTCCCACTGATCCCTATATACCTACCGATCCCTATATACCCATCAATGTCTATATAGAGATCGGGGGTATATAGGGATTAATGGATATATAGGGATCGGTAGGTATATAGGGATCAATGCATATATTGGGATCGGAAGGTATATAGGGATCGGTGGGTATATAGAGATCGGTGGGTATATAGAGATCGGTGGGTCTATAGGGATCAGTAGGTATATAGGGATCGGTGGGTATATAGGGATCGGTAGGTATATATAGGGATTGGTGGGTATATAGGGATCGGTAGGTATATAGGGATCGGTAGGTATATAGGGATCGGTAGGTATATATAGGGATCGGTGGGTATATAGGGATCGAAAGTTATATAGGGATCGGTAGGTATATAGGGATCGGTAGGTATATAGGGATCGGTGGGTATATAGTAAGGGTGCACCGAATGGAAATTCTGGTGCCGAAAACCGAAACCGATACTGAAAATGACAGTTTTTAAAAAATATTTATATTTTTATATATTATTGTATATATACACAATAATTCTGCGCTACCAAAAGGGAAAAAATAAGCAGCTAACACAACCAGCAAGTGTAAACAATATCAAAAAACAAAATAAGTGTAGCGCTATGAAGAAGGGTCAAATATAGAGTCTATGGACTGACAGTTTAAAATGCATGTATCAAAAGGAAAGACATCCTTGGGGAAAAGATGAAGAATCCTCCGGTACAGATCTCATCGAGAGTGTAAACCATCTGGGGAGGAAGCCCACACAACACCACCACCAAAAGTGAAAAGGCTTACCGGACTCGGTGGACCCAACAAGGCATACGCCAAGTGGAGTCAGACAGGCTTAGGTGGTGCTCCACTACAGGTGGCCCGGGAGGGCAATGTTGGTGGAGTGGCTTCCACGTGGCTGTGTTCCTCGAACGATACCGGACCCGAAGGTGTGGGGTGAGGCACACGTGGATCGTATCCCTCAGACCAGTGTTGGAACCAGAAATAACAGCAGCAAATGGAGGAAAAGAAGGAATGGCCAAATAGTGTAAATCCGTATAAATGGGAATTTATTAAAAATAGTATACACTCACATGTAAAGGTATCTAAAAACAGTCGCCACTTCTTCACAGCGCTGTTTTTAGATACCTTTACATGTGAGTGTATACTATTTTTAATAAATTCCCATTTATACGGATTTACACTATTTGGCCATTCCTTCTTTTCCTCCATTTGCTGCTGTTATTTCTGGTTCCAAGGCCGGTCTGAGGGATACGATCCACGTGTGCCTCACCCCACACCTTCGGGTCCGGTATCGTTCGAGGAACACAGCGACGTGGAAGCCACTCCACCAACATTGCCCTCCCGGGCCACCTATAGTCCAGCACCACCTAAGCCTGTCTGACTCCACTTGGCGTATGCCTTGTTGGGTCCACCGAGTCCGGTAAGCCTTTTCACTTTTGGTGGTGGTGTTGTGTGGGCTTCCTCCCCAGATGGTTTACACTCTCGATGAGATCTGTTCCGGAGGATTCTTCATCTTTTCCCCAAGGATGTCTTTCCTTTTGATACATGCATTTTGAACTGTCAGTCCATAGACTCTATATTTGACCCTTCTTCATAGCGCTACACTTATTTTGTTTTTTTTTATATATAATTGTATTGTATTCAACTTTGTAATTAATATCATCAGATTTAATTCATATGAATTTATTGTTGGCCATTATTGGCACTTTTAGTGCAAGAAAGGTCAAGAAAAATGCAGTCTGCAGTCTCTGATCATCTCCTGTACTATGTCTGCAGTCTCTGATCATCTCCTGTACTATGTCTCCAGTCTCTGATCATCTCCTGTACTATGTCTGCAGTCTCTGATCATCTCCTGTACTATGTCTGCAGTCTCTGATCATCTCCTGTATTATGTCTGCAGTCTCTGATCATCTCCTGTACTATGTCTGCAGTCTCTTATCGTCTCCTGTATTATGTCTGCAGTCTCTGATCGTCTCCTGTACTATGTCTGCAGTCTCTGATCATCTCCTGTATTATGTCTGCAGTCTCTGAACATCTCCTGTATTATGTCTGCAGTCTCTGAACATCTCCTGTATTATGTCTGCAGTCTCTGATCATCTCCTGTACTATGTCTGCAGTCTCTGATCATCTCCTGTATTATGTCTGCAGTCTCTGATCATCTCCTGTATTATGTCTGCAGTCTCTGATCGTCTCCTGTACTATGTCTGCAGTCTCTGATCGTCTCCTGTATTATGTCTGCAGTCTCTGATCGTCTCCTGTACTATGTCTGCAGTCTCTGATCGTCTCCTGTATTATGTCGGCAGTCTCTGATCGTCTCCTGTACTATGTCTGCAGTCTCTGATCATCTCCTGTATTATGTCTGCAGTCTCTGATCGTCTCCTGTACTATGTTTGCAGTCTCTGATCATCTCCTGTATTATGTCTGCAGTCTCTGATCATCTCCTGTACTATGTCTGCAGTCTCTGATCATCTCCTGTATTATGTCTGCAGTCTCTGATCATCTCCTGTACTGTGTCTGCAGTCTCTGATCGTCTCCTGTATTATGTCTGCAGTCTCTGATCATCTCCTGTATTATGTCTGCAGTCTCTGATCATCTCCTGTACTGTGTCTGCAGTCTCTGATCGTCTCCTGTATTATGTCTGCAGTCTCTGATCGTCTCCTGTACTATGTTTGCAGTCTCTGATCATCTCCTGTACTATGTCTGCAGTCTCTGATCGTCTCCTGTATTATGTCTGCAGTCTCTGATCATCTCCTGTATTATGTCTGCAGTCTCTGATCATCTCCTGTACTATGTCTGCAGTCTCTGATCATCTCCTGTACTATGTCTGCAGTCTCTGATCATCTCCTGTATTATGTCTGCAGTCTCTGATCGTCTCCTGTATTATGTCTGCAGTCTCTGATCGTCTCCTGTATTATGTCTGCAGTCTCTGATCATCTCCTGTACTGTGTCTGCAGTCTCTGATCATCTCCTGTACTATGTCTGCAGTCTCTGTTCGTCTCCTGTACTATGTCTGCAGTCTCTGATCGTCTCCTGTATTATGTCTGCAGTCTCTGATCGTCTCCTGTACTATGTCTGCAGTCTCTGATCATCTCCTGTATTATGTCTGCAGTCTCTGATCGTCTCCTGTATTATGTCTGCAGTCTCTGATCGTCTCCTGTACTATGTCTGCAGTCTCTGATCATCTCCTGTACTATGTCTGCAGTCTCTGATCATCTCCTGTACTATGTCTGCAGTCTCTGATCATCTCCTGTATTATGTCTGCAGTCTCTGATCGTCTCCTGTACTATGTTTGCAGTCTCTGATCATCTCCTGTACTATGTCTGCAGTCTCTGATCATCTCCTGTACTATGTCTGCAGTCTCTGATCGTCTCCTGTACTATGTCTGCAGTCTCTGATCGTCTCCTGTATTTTGTCTGTAATCTCTGATCATCTCCTGTATTATGTCTGCAGTCTCTGATCGTCTCCTGTACTATGTCTGCAGTCTCTGATCATCTCCTGTATTATGTCTGCAGTCTCTGATCATCTCCTGTACTATGTCTGCAGTCTCTGATCGTCTCCTGTATTTCGTCTGTAATCTCTTACTTAAACTTAAACACACTGCTAATAGTATTAGCAAAATTTCCATTTGGTGCACCTCTAGCAGACATGATACAAGAGATCAATGCCGCTTCACCAGTGCCCGTCATATGCAGTTTGCCAGTGCCCAGCAGCTTTACCAGTGGCCATCATATGCAGCCTGCCTGTGCCCGCATCAGCGGCGATCTCCGTGTGTCACGGAGCTGGATTTGAATTGTCTGGGCCGCATTAACAATGTCCCGCCTCCTGTGATCACGTCACGCTGATTCAATGTCCCACTATTGGATCAGTGTACCCGTCTATCACAGGAGGCGGGACATTGTAACTGCGGCCCAGCAATTCAGCTCCGTATACACACGTAGAGATCGCGGCGATGGGAGGAGGAGGGAGTGGAGGACTGGGCGCGCCAGGATGACACTCCCGCAATGGGCGGCACCCTTGGTGGACCACGCCCCCTTTCGGTATCGGCTTTTGTTTTCATTCGACCGAATGAAAAAACACAGTTTTCGGCCGAAATTTCGGTGTAAACCTCTACTATTTAGTAATTAGGTGACTTCTGAAGGCAATTGGTTCCACTAGATTTTAGTTAGGGGTATCAGAGTAAAGGGGGCTGAATACAAATGCCCCCCCCCCCCCACACACACTTTTCACATATTTATTTGTATCATTTATCATTTTCCTTCCACTTCACAATTATGTGACACTTTGTGTTGGTCTATCACATAAAATCCCAATAAAATACATTTACGTTTTTGGGTGTAACATGACAAAAGGTGGGGAATTTCAAAGGGTGTGAATACTTTTTCAAGGCTCTGTACACCTCCTCCCCCCACCTCTGATTCCCAGGAATGCACTGAGGGGGAGATACACGGATACAATGTTTCCATCCATGGTTTTCTGGCACTCACCTGACCAGATCCGTCATACATGATCCGACCACAACCACCTCCGGGACCTCCATGGCTCTGTAATAGGACAGAAGTGTCTGTGAAGAGAGAGAAGTCTGGTCAGTACAAAGTCCCCCCCCCCCCCGGACACCCGGCGACCTTTCACCGGAGCAAACACTACCTGAGCCGGCAGATAATTATTAAATCACACCTAGATGGCACCCGGCCAGACATCCAGCACAGGGGCGTAATGGGAACATCCCTGCCTTGGAGCACTGAGGTCCCAGCGTCAAATCCCAGCCAGGACTCGGTCTGCATGGAGTTTGTCTGGTCCCCATGTGCTTGCCTGGATTTCTCCACACACCAAAGACATGCTGGCTGGTGAACTGCCTCCTGTCCAAACTGTCCCTAACATAGGAGTTATGGGGCCTTAGATTGTAAGCTCCTTGGGGACGGACACTGAATGTACAGAATGTGACGTGATGTGTAAAATGTTGTCTGGAAATAAATATCACAATAGATAGTAAAGTTTTTATTCTGATATTTTGCCCTACATCCCTAAATACCAGAAACAGTTACAAAACCAACCGCAAATACAGAGCATCCGAAGTATTCACAGCGCTTCACTTTCTCCACATTTTGTTATGTTACAGCCTTATTCCAAAATGGATTCAATTCATTATTTTCCTCAAAATTCTACAAACAATCCCCCATAATGACAACGTGAGAGAAGTTTGTGTGAAATCTTTGCAAATTTATTAAAAATAAAAAAGGAAAAAATCCAATGTACAGAAGTATCACAGGCTCCTCCCATGTACAGAAGTATCTCAGGCTCCTCCCATGTACAGAAGTATCACAGGCTCCTCCCATGTACAGAAGTATCACAGGCTCCTCCCATGTACATAAGTATCACAGGCTCCTCCCATGTACATAAGTATCACAGGCTCCTCCCATGTACATAAGTATCACAGACTCCTCCCATGTACATAAGTATCACAGACTCCTCCCATGTACACAAGTATCACAGACTCCTCCCATGTACATAAGTATCACAGACTCCTCCCATGTACATAAGTATCACAGACTCCTCCCATGTACATCACAGACTCCTCCCATGTACATAAGTATCACAGACTCCTCCCATGTACATAAGTATCACAGACTCCTCCCATGTACATCACAGACTCCTCCCATGTACATAAGTATCACAGGCTCCTCCCATGTACATAAGTATCACAGGCTCCTCCCATGTACATAAGTATCACAGGCTCCTCCCATGTACACAAGTATCACAGACTCCTCCCATGTACAGAAGTATCACAGACTCCTCCCATGTACATAAGTATCACAGACTCCTCCCATGTACATAAGTATCACAGGCTCCTCCCATGTACATAAGTATCACAGGCTCCTCCCATGTACATAAGTATCACAGGCTCCTCCCATGTACATAAGTATCACAGACTCCTCCCATGTACATAAGTATCACAGGCTTCTCATGGGAGGACCCTGTGATGTACATGGGAGGAGCCTGTGATGTACATGGGAGGAGTCTGTGATACTTATGTACATGGGAGGAGCCTGTGATACTTATGTACATGGGAGGAGCCTGTGATACTTATGTACATGGGAGGACCCTGTGATGTACATGGGAGGAGCCTGTGATGTACATGGGAGGAGTCTGTGATACTTATGTACATGGGAGGAGTCTGTGATACTTATGTACATGGGAGGAGTCTGTGATACTTATGTACATGGGAGGAGTCTGTGATACTGATGTACATGGGAGGAGCCTGTGATACTGATGTACATGGGAGGAGCCTGTGATACTTATGTACATGGGAGGAGTCTGTGATACTTGTGTACATGGGAGGAGCCTGTGATACTTCTGTACATGGGAGGAGCCTGTGATACTGATGTACATGGGAGGAGCCTGTGATACTGATGTACATGGGAGGAGCCTGTGATACTGATGTACATGGGATTTTTTCTATTTTTTATAAATTTGCAAAGATTTCACACAAACTTCTCTCACGTTGTCATTATGGGGGATTGTTTGTAAAATTTTGAGGAAAATAATGAATTTAATCCAATTTGGAATAAGGCTGGACCATAACATAATGTGGAAAAAGTGAAGCGCTGTGGATACTTTGCGGATGCTCTGTACATGTGCAGACAGGGAATATGCTGAGTGGAGGAGAGAGCAGAGAGATGAGGGCATGTGACTGACCCTGCACCATCCCTGTCCAATCACAGGCAAGGGGCGGGGCTGTGACCAAGCTGTATTACTTAACTTCAGTAGAGAAAAGTTGGTCATTGAGCTGGTTGTGCTAATTTGAAGACTGGGGGGGGGGAGATATAGGGAAACACATCTTCTGTATATATACAGTGTGTGTGTATACAGTATATATATATATATATTTAGTCTTAATGGAGTTTTGCATTCATTTTCTTTTTAATGTGTAAATCCTCTCTGTAGGGGGGGGGGGGGGCTCCTCGCACACTGATTGGACACTCAGGCACACACTGAACTATCTGACATCTCCAGGTCTAGGAGAAGACAGCCGACCAGGAAGTCATTGCACCCTATGGGGGGGGAATTCATTACTCTGCCATACCCAGGCACTGCTCGCTGACTCTCACACCCGTGACTACAGGAACCCCCAGACACCCGAAATCCCCCTTCCCCCATTCCCCTTTCCACTCACTTCCCTCACTGTCCCGCGATGCCACATCAAAGATGGCCGCAGGCAGCGCACGCCCTCCTCCAATCACGTCGCACATGGCGTGTCACATGACCACCACGGCCTCTAACCAGGAAGCGCCTGTGTCCTGAAGCTGGCGTGGTCACCACAGCAACGCTTTCACTCGGCGAGGCTGTCCTTGGAAGTGCCTGCTGCGGGGTTTGTTTTTAAAAAGAGTCAGTTACCTATATTGATGAGTTTTAGACACGTTTTCTACTAATTTATTCTTTCCGTGAAGGTCTGGTGTGATTTCAGGCCAGTGAGAGCGCATTATGGGTAGATGGTGGAGACAGGCATAGCGCGGGGCAGAGCGGCGCTGGGTCTTAGCGGAAGGACCCCGCTGTTTCCGGTTTGGGGGAGCTGTTCTGGGCAGGTGAGTTCCTGCTGGTTGCTATGGGAGATTGAGGTGAGGCCTTCATTTCATTCACCATCCTATGTAAACCTCTTCTATGACGTCACACAGCTCCGTCCATAGAAGAGAGGATCCAGGCACCTGATAGACAGCACTTCCTGTACAGCAGAGCTCAGACTGAGGCAGGGAGAAGCAGTACAAGGGGCCAGGCAGGTGTGCTGCTTCTCCTTCCAATCACAGGCTGGGGGAGGGACAAGACCTGGAAGTGTTACTGAAGAGAAGAGTCAGGTCTCCTGACAGAGCTGTGTAAATCTCAGGACAGGATGGACAGAGATATAAATGTAGTGGCTCCTGATTGGCTGTAGGTGGCGCTCTCCCCGGAGTTCAGGGATGGATCCCGCCCCTTTTTCTGTGTGAGAGAAGGAAATCCCCGTCCCCCCCCTCCCCGCTCCTGTAATTAGCGAATCATCTCTGTCATTGTACATTCCCCCCTCCCCCCCCCAACATGAACCCAATCCGGGGCCCGCTCCATGTCCGGGGTCTGGAATGCCCCATAAGACCAGAACTGCACCCCCACAGAGCGGGGGAGGGGGGATCTATCCCTACTTCCTGTCTCTGGTCACATGATTCACAGGGGGAGAGTCCATCAGGGTGCTCTGGGGCCCCACTATAGGAGGGAGGGGACATCTGAGAATTAAAGGGGAGGGGTCTAATCTGAGGACTGAAGAGGACTTTAAAGAAGGAGGGGTCTGAGCTGAAGAGGACTCTAATGAGGGAGGAGTCTGAGCTGAAGAGGACTATTAAGAGGGAGGAGTCTGAGCTGAAGAGGACTATTAAGAGGGAGGGGTCTGATCTGAAGAGGACTTTAAAGGGGAGGGGTCTGAGCTGAAGAGGACTCTAAAGAAGGAGGGGTCTGATCTGAGAATTGAAGGGGACTGTAAAGGGGGAGGGGTCTGAGCTGAAGAGGACTTTAAAGGGGGAGGGGTCTGATCTGAAAACTAAAGGGGACTTTAAAGGGGGAGGGGCCTGAGCTGAAGAGGACTTTAAGGGGGAGGGGTCTGATCTGAGTTTTGAAGAGGACTGTAAAAGGGGGAGGGGTCTGAGCTCACAACTAAAGAGGTCTATAAAGGGGAAAGGGGTGTTATTGGAGAGCTGCGGGGGACTTTACCAGGGGAGGGGTCTAATCTGAGGACTGAAGGAAACTTTAGAGGTGGTACGGATCTGATCTGAGAGCTGAAGATGACTTTAAAAGGGGAGGGGTCTGATCTGAGGGGGACTTTAAAGGGGGAGGGATCTGATCTGAGAACTGAGGGGGACTTTAAAGGGGGAGGGATCTGAGCTGAAGAGGACTTTAAAGGGGGAGGGATCTAATCTGAGGACTAAAGAAACCTTTAAAGGGGTGGGACATATGATCTGAGAGCTGCAGGGTTCTTTAAAGGGGGAGTGGTCTGAGCTGAAGGGGACATTAAAGGGGGAGGGGTCTAATTTGGGAGCTGAATGGGACTTTAAGGGGGGTGGGGTCTAATCTCAGAAGTGAAGGGGAGGGGGAGGGGTGTGTATTCTTCTCTGTATACATGACATCTCATAGAATGTATGGATCTTTTTGCACAGGCTCTGAGTTGTCACCGTCCAGTAGAATGTCCCCGGAAGTCACATTGAACCGCATCGTCCCCGCACTGTCCCCCTTCATATCCAGTGTGGTCCGACATGGGAAGGTGGGCCTGGACTCTACCAGCTGTCTGAGGATCACCGACCTGAAATCAGGGTAAGGAGGGGCAGACAGACGATGGGGGGGAGGGGCGGGGGGCAGACAGATGATGGGGGGGAGGGGCAGACAGACGATGGGGGGTGGGGAGGGGCAGACAGACGATGGGGGGGGGGGGAGGGGCAGACAGACGATGGGGGGGGGCAGACAGACGGGGGGGGGGGGCAGACAGACGATGGGGGGGGGGCAGACAGACGATGGGGGGGGGCTGAGATGATGGGGGGTTGGAGCCCGGCTCACCCGTCTCTTGTATGTGATCATTTTCCCCAGAAATATGGAGGTGACCCCGGGGGGGTCACATCGGAGGTCATTCCAAATCAGCCAATACCTGGAAAGAAGAGTATGGATACTTCGGCTGGATTCACATCGATGGCATTTTTAGTGCTTTTTGCAGATTTGCACTGCAGTCCATATAACATGGTCTCCTATGGAAGACTTTCTGTTGTGCAAATCTGCAAAATGCAAAAAGCACTAAAAATGCCATCGATGTGATTCCAGCCTTATAGAGGAACTAAACCCTCCTCTCCTTTACAGACAAGGAAGCCGCCATCTTTTCCTCTGTTTGATCTGCGGTTGCCATGGTGCTGCACACGTGATCCGTTACGACACCAGCCATTCGATATCTTTACAGTTTGGTTGAGAGCACAAGCAACTGTGACGGGTATCATTCATGGCATGTCTTGAATGTAACTGTTTTGGGAAACCCCTTCAATAGCGGGCACTCCCCTCCCCCTTCCTGCCCAGGACAATGTTCAGCTTTCAGCGCTCTCACACTTTGAATGACAATTACACGGTCATGCAACACCGTACACAGAGGACATTCTTATCATTTAGTTCACACAAATAGAACTTTCTTTTTAATCACCAATTGGATTATATACAAAAAAGGCCGATCATTTCTTACTTTCTGTTATAACTGTTAAAACTTTCTAAATAAGTCATTTTTCTCCTTCACTGATGGGCACTGATAGGGCTGCACTGATGGGCACTGATAGGCGGCACTGATGGGCACTGATAGGGCGGCACTGATGGGCACTGATAGGTGGCACTGATGGGTACTGATAGGCGGCACTGATAGGCGGCACTGATGGGCACTGATAGGCGGCACTGATGGGCACTGATAGGTGACACTGATAGGTGGCACTGATGGGTACTGATAGGTGGCACTGATGGGTACTGATAGGTGGCACTGATAGGCGGCACTGATGGGTACTGATAGGTGGCACTGATAGGTGGCACTGATGGGTACTGATAGGTGGCACTGATGGGTACTGATAGGTGGCACTGATAGGCGGCACTGATGGCCACTGATAGGGCGGCACTGATGGGCACTGATAGGCGGCACTGATGGGTACTGATAGGCGGTACTGATGGGCACTGATGGGTACTGATGGGCACTGATGGGTACTGATAGGTGGCACTGAGGGGTACTTATAGGTAGGGCTGAAACAACTAATCGATTATGAAGTTAATTGATTACTATTTTCATAATTGATTAGTTGACCTGCATACAGAATGCATTAATTGTTTACAAATCAGGAAATACAGTGCAGCTCACATACAGCTCAGTACATCGTCCATACATGTCAGGAAGTGCCTGAGAACTTGTGAATGTGTGAGGAGCAATGTCTCATGGGACATGTAGTCCTGGGCAGGAAGTGAGGGGTTCTAAAGGCAGAAGTTTTCTTTACCTGGCTATAGGGACTCTCTATACTGGACTTAATGCACAGAAAAAAGTATTGCAGAAACAGATCAAAAGCAAACTGCATGGTGAGTACCGAGCCTTGTACTGACCACACCGATCAATTTTCAGATGAGAATATTCAGACGAACAATCTTTGTACATTCGCTGAATGGAAGAATGTTGTTTGAAATTTTCACTTGTTTTTAACATTCTGTTTTAAAATTAATGTAATTTCTGAACGAAAATCACAAACACTGTCTGAAAATTCCTTTCACCAAGAAATTTTTTATTATTTCAAAATTTTCCCGTCACTGAGGTTGAAAACAAACGTCGATTTGACCTCCACTAACAATTCGAAAATCAAACGAACGTTCTTAAAATGACATTATTTTTGTCTGGCCAGCATATAATGTATTACAGTTCTGTTTGAAAATCTGCAAAAAAGTCTAACTTTTTTTTCTTTAAATAAAAAAAGATTTGAGTCTTATATATTTACCAGATTCACCCGCTAATAGTATATACAGTATATATCTCTCTCCTCTAATAGTATATACAGTATATATCTCTCTCCTCTAATAGTATATACAGTATATCTCTCCTCTAATAGTATATACAGTATATATATCTCCTCTAATAGTATATACAGTATATCTCTCCTCTAATAGTATATACAGTATATCTCTCCTCTAATAGTATATACAGTATATATCTCCTCTAATAGTATATACAGTATATCTCTCCTCTAATAGTATATACAGTATATATCTCTCCTCTAATAGTATATACAGTATATATCTCCTCTAATAGTATATACAGTATATATCTCCTCTAATAGTATATACAGTATATCTCTCCTCTAATAGTATATACAGTATATATCTCCTCTAATAGTATATACAGTATATCTCTCCTCTAATAGTATATACAGTATATATCTCTCCTCTAATAGTATATACAGTATATATCTCCTCTAATAGTATATACAGTATATATCTCCTCTAATAGTATATACAGTATATCTCTCCTCTAATAGTATATACAGTATATATATCTCCTCTAATAGTATATACAGTATATCTCTCCTCTAATAGTATATACAGTATATATCTCCTCTAATAGTATATACAGTATATATATCTCCTCTAATAGTATATACAGTATATCTCTCCTCTAATAGTATATACAGTATATCTCTCCTCTAATAGTATATACAGTATATCTCTCCTCTAATAGTATATACAGTATATCTCTCTCTTCTAATAGTATATACAGTATATATCTCCTCTAATAGTATATACAGTATATATCTCTACTCTAATAGTATATACAGTATATCTCTCTCCTCTAATAGTATATACAGTATATCTCTCTCCTCTAATAGTATATACAGTATATCTCTCTCCTCTAATAGTATATACAGTATATCTCTCCTCTAATAGTATATACAGTGTATATCTCCTCTAATAGTATATACAGTATATCTCTCCTCTAATAGTATATACAGTATATCTCTCTCCTCTAATAGTATATACAGTATATCTCTCTCCTCTAATAGTATATACAGTATATCTCTCTCCTCTAATAGTATATACAGTATATCTCTCTCCTCTAATAGAGATATTTAAGAATAAATTGCCTTTTTTTAAACTTTACATATTACCTAAATTATAGACCACACTTTTAGTGCCGGTTCACACAGGGGCGACCTAGCCACCTGACAAGTCGCCTCCCGTTCTGTACAATGGAACCGTTCTAATAGGAGCGACGCAAGTGGCTCCGACTTAGCAAAAGGTTCCTGTACTACTTTGGGGGCGACTTGCATAGACTTCTATACAGAAGTCGTTTTGCAAGTCGCCGTGGCAGTCGTGTGCAGGTCGCCTCGGTGAGGCGACCTGCAAGTCGTGCCGCCCCTGTGTGAACCGGGGCTTAAGGTTATTAACCGATGAATCGGTTAATCGAAACAATAATCGGCCAACTAATCGACTATGAAAATAATCGTTAGTTGCATCCCTACTGATCTGATAGGCGGCACTGATTGGCGCTGATAGGCTGGACCTCAATTTTGTTTGGGTACAGCGTCGCACGACCGCGCAATTGTCAGTTAAAGCAACGCAGTGCCGAATTGCAAAAAGTGCTCTGGTCAGTAAGGGGGGGTAAATCCTTCCGGGGCTGAAGTGGTTAAAACCAGAGTCTATTGTCAGTTTGTGGGGTAAATGAAGTTCAGACAGTTGTAGTTTTCTCTTTAGAAGTGAGTTCTTCTCTTTGTTGAGTTGAAGAGGTTTGTTTGTGTGTTTCAGATGCACCTCTCTGACCCCGGGGCCCAGCTGTGATCGCTTCAAACTTCACATACCTTATGCCGGTGAGACTCTGAAATGTAAGTACCCCCCGTGCCCTGTACAATGGAGGCGCGTTATGAGCGGCTCTGATGTTGCGTCCTCCGATGTTGCGTCCTCCATGAACCCTGAGTTCTGCACTTCATTTACTGAAAGTAAACTGAAGAACACATTTGGTAATCAATAAAGTAGATATGGCGCTGTTCTACTGCCAACACATAGTGGTGTAAAAATTACTTCAGCTACTTCCTTTGGAAAAATCCTGAAGATTAAGAAGATATTACACTGTGTAAATTATAAGTGTATACTGCAAAATAAACTAAACCAAAAATGACTTATACAGTGTGATCTTATATTGAAACTAAAATCAAACAAACTGTGTGATCCTTAGTGTAGAAAACCAGTATATATGATAACCAAAAATGTCAAATACTATAAGAAACTGTTGTGCGTGCGGAAACACTCTACAGTGCAATTGTAATTAATATACTTATATCTAATACCCGTTAGGATAAAAATAAATTTACACACTAAAGCACTAAATAAATTGTTGTGCATACTAAAACAATTTAGGTGCAATAATTAATATCCTTTCTAAAGTGCTATTGGTGTTATTAAACCTACAACAAGCAGATTTATCTATGTCTGCATTTCCATATTGTCCATAAATAAACTATTAAAAAATCATCGTAAAGACCAAAATTATTAAAAATAAATACATTGTGAATTATAAAATGCTCTTGTGCCCGTGAAGAAAATCCTCTTTCTAGTCTGATGGACTTTTCAGTGAGTGAACACACCGTGCATATCTTAGTTCGTATTCCTATTGCGGCTGCACTCACCAGATTCTTCTCCCCCTCCTGGGGTTAAAAGCATCCACACTATATGCCACAGTGTAGCAATACAGGAAGAAGACCGTCCTTAGTACTGGCTATGAGGAGTTTCCATTATATATTGTACGCCATGGAAGAGAGAGAGGGAGCCCAAATAGCGTAATACTGTATCAAACTGTTTTATTAACAAACGCATGATGCAAGGACGTATGCTGACCCCGCCCTCTGCGTTTCGTCACTATGACGTCAGAGTGATGAAACGCGTAGGGCGGAGTCAGCATACGTCCTTGCATCACTTCCTGACACAAACATTGGTGTCAGCAACAAATGCCTTTTTTATTCTACCATATGTGAGTACCTTTCCATGCATTTGTTAATAAAACAGTTTGATACATTATTACGCTATTTGGGCTCCCTCTCTCTCTTCCATGGCGTACAATATATAATGGAAACTCCTCATAGCCAGTACTAAGGACGGTCTTCTTCCTGTATTGCTACACAGTGGCACATACTGTGGATGCTTTTAACCCCAGGAGGGGGAGAAGAATCTGGTGAGTGCAGCCGCAATAGGAACACGAACTAAGATATGCACGGTGTGTTCACTCACTGAAAAGTCCATCAGACTAGAAAGAGGATTTTCTTCACGGGCACAAGAGCATTTTATAATTCACAATGTATTTATTTTTAATATTTTTGGTCTTTACGATGATTTTTTAATAGTTTATTTATGGACAATATGGAAATGCAGACATAGATAAATCTGCTTGTTGTAGGTTTAATAACACCAATAGCACTTTAGAAAGGATATTAATTATTGCACCTAAATTGTTTTAGTATGCACAACAATTTATTTAGTGCTTTAGTGTGTTTTACACCACTATGTGTTAGCAGTAGAACAGCGCCATATCTACTTTGTTTTCCTATCATATGACATTGCTCCACTTAGTGGTAGCAATTAGTAGAGGCAGCAGTTCTATTAACCCCCTCCAACTCTTTATTTAGTACCCAGTCCTTTGTGCGGAGATTCTCCTTTTTCTTTCAATCAATAAAGCGTCTGCTTACCTGGCCCGGCAAATCGGTGATGTTTGCACCGTGTGGCAGAAAACCTCACAAATGGTATTGGATTTCACCTACCAAAGGCCTTGTTTTGGGACTCCGGTTTATGTTCAGGACCAAGCTGACCATTGTAGACCAGAGGATCTGATCCACAGGGGGGCCTCACCCAAGTCATGGCAGTCAGCCTGGCTACAGAGCATCATATCCACTTGCTCACCACCTAACTAGGAATTTACGGCATATTTCTACAGTAGAATGCCGGGGTGATGGCTGCAGATAGATGCCATAACCTGGTATTAAAATATTTGGCAGGCAATTCTCTTTCTGCTAAAAGCGGTCCAAGCGGCTGATTTAACCGCTGGATCAGTTTTAGAAGAGGAGGAAGAAGTCACAACCCCTAACCCCCCCCCGCCCTGCTGCTTTTCAGTGGTTCTCAGGCTTACCCAGGTCATTGGCAAGCCTGAGATCCGATCCGGTGGTGTGGCAGCTGACCATAGAGATAAGCAGAGGAAAAAAGTGAATGCTTACCGTGGTCACACCCACATATGTAAAGGGTGTGTGCGCCACATGTGTGAGGTATCACCATGAATGTCAGAACGATAATTCTAGCACTAGATCTCCTCCAACTCCAAACTGGTAACCTGTAAAAATTTTTCAGAGCGTCCCCCATGGGGGGGGGGGGGGGGGGGGTCTCCTTCTCATCCCCTCCAATCAGCTCTCAAACCTCTTCTTACTGATGTAACTTCAGCTCTCCGCCCCCGGCTTTTCAGAGCTGAGAGGTCCTGTATAAATTCTGCACTTTTAATGGATGTAGGGGACAGATTGCTGCAGATAAACAGGTACAACTTATGTAGGATTATTTGTTTGACCTGAGGACAGTCACTTTACTGGGTATATGTGAGGGTTTACAACCACTTTAAAACCACTGAGGGCAACAAAGAAAGGGTGAGGGGCCATAAAACACCAATTTGACATACCTGCCATAAAAGAAGAGATTTCATACGCCCCTTTATAGCAGAAGAGGACTCCGGTATTCGTTCTCCTAGGGAACCCCCGGCACCAATGGTATCTGACATTCCTGGGTGTGCTGGGAAGCATGTCTCTACCGCTGGGCACTGTTGTTTCTCTCATTGGCTGCTTCCTCACTGCAGGTCAGTAGGAGTAACCACTGATCAACACGCCCTTTTACTGACATCTTCCACATCTGCTGCTCCGAAGCCTAGTTATCAATGGCAACTTGAGTACCCGCTTACAATCAGGAACCCATCAAAGTGGTTCACAATCGTGGTCACTAATTCAGCCTTTATATCAGCCACCACAGTGATTGCATGCAGGCAGAAGGCTTTGTTGAGAGAATAAGCCTTCAAGCTGCAGATGCTACTTCAGCCTGAAGGTGGCAGTATGTATCAGTTTAGTACTGTAATTGTCAGATACACCTACAGTATTGAAAAAAAAAAAACTATTCAAAGCTTTGGTTTAAACTTTTTTTTTTTTTTTCAACTTTTAGGCCTCATGCACACTGGACGTTAAAATAACATTATAAAAACGCCAGTACCTTTGCAGTGAGTTTTTCAGCTTTTTTCAACGTTTTTGCAATAGCGGTTTTTAGCGTTCATTAGCATTTTTTTTTTTTTTCTATTAGGAAAAAACTTTTTTTTTTTTTTTTATTTTCTTTTTCAATGGATCAAAAACATTAAAAAAAAAACGCTGGTGAGCGACATTTTTGAGTGTTTATTGACGTTTATCAGCATTGGAGCACTTTTACAGCTGAAAAACGTCTCTCAGAACCCACTAGTTTTGTTTTTTTTTTTTACTGCTCAAAAACGTCACTGCCCAAAACTGCTGATAACAGCCTATGTGTGGATGGACACCTAGGGGAACATGGACACCTAGGGGAACATGGACACCTAACCTAGAGGAACATGGACACCTAGGAGGAGAGCATGGAGACCTAGGGGAACATGGAAGGAGAGCATGGAGACCTAGGAGGAGAGCATGGAGACCTAGGGGAACATGGAAGGAGAGCATGGAGACCTAGGAGGAGAGCATGGAGACCTAGGAGGAGAGCATGGAGACCTAGGGGAACATGGAAGGAGAGCATGGAGACCTAGGAGGAGAGCATGGAGACCTAGGAGGAGAGCATGGAGACCTAGGAGGAGAGCATGGAGACCTAGGAGGGGAGCATGGAGACCTAGGAGGGGAGCATGGAGACCTAGGAGGGGAGCATGGAGACCTAGGAGGAGAGCATGGAGACCTAGGAGGAGAGCATGGAGACCTAGGAGGAGAGCATGGAGACCTAGGAGGGGAACATGGAGACCTAGGAGGAGAGCATGGAGACCTAGGAGGAGAGCATGGAGACCTAGGAGGAGAGCATGGAGACCTAGGAGGAGAGCATGGAGACCTAGGAGGAGAGCATGGAGACCTAGGAGGAGAGCATGGAGACCTAGGAGGAGAGCATGGACACCTAGGAGGAGAGCATGGAGACCTAGGGGAACATGGAGACCTAGGAGGAGAGCATGGACACCTAGGGGAACATGGAGACCTAGGAGAGCATGATGGAGAATTTAATGACTGTAGAAAAAACATCTACAGCCAAAAACAGCTGCTGTGAAAACATAAAAAAAACATCCAGTGTGCATGAGGCCAAAAGTATACTTCATCTATGCTGGGCTACCAAACGAGCATAGAAATCCTTGTATTGCACTCTTCAGGAGTCCCTAAACCCAGGCTAATTGAAGAGAATTGACCCCCCCCCCCCCACCTCCTTCCCAGTTACAGCCCCTCTACATCTAATCTGTCATCGAAGCCACAAACAGATGTGGATCAGTCAGTACACAGACAGACGTATCTCTCACCATAATACCTGAGTGACGCCTTTCAAATTTTACATTATTTTGATATAATTTTTTTTCAATGCAATTATTTCATTAGTAAACCGGATGTGAAGTCACTGGAGTGGAATTCAGGAATATACGGCGATGTGAGCCATCATAATGAGTCACAAGCTCACTGCAGGAGAACTTCTTCTATTTCTATGTTCTGGGAGATCTGTGGTTTTTTGGTGGAAGTGTTTCGTCTTTTGACTTCCATTCATTGTGTGAAAGGGAAAGAAAAGCAACACATGCTGATAGGAGGAGAGAGCAGAGTGACAGAGAGAAGCTCATCACTGTGCTGCTTCTCCTTCAATGTCCAGTCACAGCCTGGGGGGGGGGGGGGGTTGAGGACCAGGATGACCTGGGCTCAGAGAAGTTGGTTGAATGATGTTGGATGTAAAGCCCCATACACACTATTAGATTTTCTGCAGATTGTTGTCTTCAGATTTACCAAAAC
>JBBHAA010003843.1:0-45000 GCA_037953035.1 Aquarana catesbeiana
CCACTGTCCATTCCACCGTAGTCCGATATCCCCCCCCCCCCACTGTCCATTCCACCGCAGTCCGATATCCCCCCACTGTCCATTCCACCGCAGTCCGATATCCCCCCCACTGTCCATTCCACCGCAGTCCGATATCCCCCCCACTGTCCATTCCACCGCAGTCCGATATCCCCCCACTGTCCATTCCACCGCAGTCCGATATCCCCCCCACTGTCCATTCCACCGCAGTCCGATATCCCCCCCCCCCACTGTCCATTCCACCGCAGTCCGATATCCCCCCCACTGTCCATTCCACCGCAGTCCGATATCCCCCCCCACTGTCCATTCCACCGGAGTTCCCCCCCCACCCCACTGTCCATTCCACTAGAGTCGGATACCCCCCACTGTCCATTCCACTAGAGTCGGATACACCCCCCCCCCGTCCATTCCACTAGAGTCGGATAGCCCCCCCCCCCCCCCCCCGTCCATTCCACTGGAGTCCGATATCCTCCCACTGTCTGTTCCACTGGAATCAAATACCCCACCACATCCCACCACTCCCCACCTACACCGAGGGCTGCTGTTAGAAATCATGGCCCCTCCCATACAGCCTAGCTAACAGAATAGTGAACCAAACTTAACAGGCGGCTCCAGCCACATGAACAAACCGCTCATTCATGAAATCAGAATACTTGTGAGAATGAGCTCCTAATTACATTTTTTTTTAATTGTTTTTGAAAATTTTAGCTTTTTCATTTTTTTTTTTTTTAACAGCCCTGTGGGGGTTGGTGAAATATCAGGGGGTCTAAACAGACTCCCAATTTCTCACTTTTGAGACAAAGAGATTTGAGGACACAGATTCCTCAATCCGTTCTCTGCAGCCTCAGCTGCAAAGTGAATGAACAGGAAGCACTCTTTACAGAGGCTCCCTGTTCATTCACTTACTAAAGCATTGTAAACACAGGGAGAGCCACAGAGGGGGGGAGGGTTGGTTCCAGTAATTGTGCCCACTCCTGCTGTTCTGGGCCCTGGTACAGGAGGGAAGGTGCTACCCCCTTATCAGCGGCTCTGTCTATACCCAAAAGTTGACTTTTTGCACCATTATACAGCCAAAAGTATACATACATGTATAATACCTATTGCAATTTTCAGAAATGTTTTTGCTTATATGGCTGACATTACATGCTATGTATACATAAAATAAAGCCCCCGCTATGCATAACAACCCAGTGCTCCCGTCTCTCCCCAATATACATAAGGCTCTATTGCAATTAAAGCCTCAGTGTCTCTCCTCCTTATTACATAAATCCCTGGTTCCCTCCCTCCCATTATACACAAGGTCCGATCCCTCCTTCCCATTATACACAAGGTCCCGGCCCCTCCCATTATACTTAAGGTCCGGGTCTCTCCCTCCCATTATATATAAGGTCCTGGTCCCTCCTTCCCATTATACATAAGGTCCCAGTCCCTCCTTCCAATTATATATAAGGTCCCGGTCCCTCCCACCTCCACCCCATTATACATAAGGTCCCGGTCCCTCCCATTATACATAGGGCCCCAGTCCATCCCTCCCATTATACACAAGGTCCCGTTCCCTCCTCCTCCTCATTACACATAAGGCCCCGGCCCCTCCCACATCAACCCCATTATACATAAGGCCCCAGTCCTTCCTGTTATATATAAGGTCCCAGTCCCTCCTTCCCGTTATACATAAGGTCCCGGTCCCTCCCTCTCATTACACATAAGGCCCGGTGCCTCCCACCTCCACCCCATTATACATAAGGTCCCGGTCCCCCCACCTCCACCCCATTATACATAAGGTCCCGGTCCCCCCACCTCCACCCCATTATACATAAGGCCCCGGCCCCTCCCACATCCACCCCATTATACATAAGGCCCCAGTCCTTCCCGTTATATATAAGGTCCCAGTCCCTCCTTCCCGTTATACATAAGGTCCCGGTCCCTCCCTCTCATTACACATAAGGCCCCGGTGCCTCCCACCTCCACCCCATTATACATAAGGTCCCGGTCCCCCCACCTCCACCCCATTATACATAAGGTCCCGGTCCCTCCCACATCCACCCCATTATACATAAGGATCCAGTGCCTCCCCCCCGCTCACCTTGTAGCTCCATTGCAAATAATTGTCCTTCTTCAGCCATGGCAGGGAAAATCTCCTTCTCAATGGATGTCGGGCGCAGCTGCAGAGAGCAGATGTTGATAATGTACGATGACTACCAAACATATATATGAAGTGTGAGGATGAAAATAACCCAACAATGCAGCTAATCCACCGATCCCCCTCTAACAGCAATGATGTACTGACCCTGACTTCCATATAACTACTCTTCTGGAATGATTTGATGGCCACTATAGACATGTATATATCAGGGGCCCTCAATACATCACTTCAACTCGGCTGAGCATACATTTTGTTGAAAGGTGACAGTAGGAAGAGGATTGGTTGAGGTTCTCAAGCCTTGCACCTGGTCCATCATTCCCCCTGAGAACCATCAGGACGGATTGTGAAAAGTGCAAAAGGGGACCCCAGCAAAATATACTAAGCAATGCATTGTACTGCCCTGCCCATATACACCTTTCCTAGTTCCAAAGAGATCGGAGCGATTGCCAACTTTGCTCAATTGTGATGTAGCCATGAAATGGTCCCCTGATCTGGCTGGTTGGGGAAATGGTCACCTCATGTCAATGGCCAGGCTTAGATCTGAGTGACGATCCCACCTTCCTAAAAGGATCGGAAATAGAGACAATGTACCTTGGTAGTGTTCTGATGTCCCAGAAAAAAAAACAAAAAAAAAAAAAAACACTGCCTCAGTACCCCCCCCCCAGTAAGGAACTTTCCGAGCCTGGCGTTGGGGATCTTCCTTTGCCTCCGCCATAGAGCTCAGAACAGGACGCTGGTGGTTAGAAAAGCTCATTGTTGGTTTGCTGAACAGACAAAAACTATGCAAGGAGAAGTTTGTCTCCAGGATTCAGTTCCTGTTTGTTCTCTCATATCAGCTGATAACATTCCTCCTTTACGCTGTATATGAGTCCAGGAAGTAAAAAGTCCACTAAAACAAAATCAAGTGAGTGACTGAGTCACCATCACACCCAGTGTAATAAATTCCCTACCTATGGCGGCATCACAGGACTGAGGAGTGTTCCTATGAGCTGGCAGGGGTACTTCAATAGGTCATTACACCTAGTGATGTAAAATCCCTTCCTATGGCTGTGTCACATGACTGAGGGGTGTTCCTATAGACTGGCAGAGGTACTTCCATAGACCCTTACACCCAGTTATATACAATCCTTTCATACGGCTACATCACATGACTGCAGGTGTTCCTATGGGCTGGCAGGAGTACTTCCATAGACCATTACACCCAGTGATATACAATCCCTTCCTATGGCGGTGTCACATGACTGAAGGGTGTTCCTATGAGCTGGCAGGGGTACTTCAATAGGTCATTACACCTTGTGATTTACAATCCCTTCCTATGATTGTGTCACATGACTGAGGGGTGTTCCTATAGACTGGCAGAGGTACTTCCGTAGACCACTACACCCAGTTATATACAATCCTTTCATACGGCTGCATCACATGACTGCAGGGTGTTCCTATGGGTTGGTAGGGGTGCTTCCATAGACCATTACACCCAGTGATATACAATCCCTTCCTATGGCTGGAGCAGCTGTGCATAGTAACCAATCAGCTTCTCACTTCAGCTTGTTCAGGTAAACTTTGACAATAAAACCTGGAAGCCGATTGGTTACAATGCACAGGTGCACTACATCCCCCCCCCATTGCGTCACATGACTGCCGGGAGTTATTATGGTCTGGCAGGGATACTTTTCTATAGACAGATCTGCTATATGGTTTCATGTGACCTGAACACCCCGATTCACTTACTGATCAGTACGGTGCACAGGTCATACATGAACCCCGTCCGCACGGTCCGATTACCTGGATCCGGTTCAGTATAGACGGGCAGAAGATATATAATCCGGAGTTGATCTTGTTGGAGACGAAGACTTGCGGTTTCTCGACAAATCGCTGGATTATGCCCGTCTCTCCTTCGTATACCACCACGCCGTACTTCGAGGGTTCCTCCACCTTTGTAACCTGCGTGGAAAGCAAAATATCTTAGATTGGATTTCAGTTCTTCAACCTCCGTATTCTGTCTCTGCACCACGGAAGAATGGTGATCCCCGCACTTGTAGTCCACCGACACTTTAAGCTCAGTAACATAAAGTCTGTATCTTGGGACAAACATGGAGCTGGAGGAATAGTCTGCGGGAGCCTGGCGCTGCACCCGCCATCCACAGGTTGCAATGCTTTGCAAAAAAACAATAAATGCACTTTTTTTTTCTGCAAATATGTGGATATGTTATTTCTTTGCAAAATGTGGACTTGGCCTTTAAGCCCCCCCATCAAGCCATGAGCTGTAGGTAATACAAATCCAATAAGGAAGGTCCAGCTCACCACAATAGTCCCCTCCTTTCCGTGTTGCCGGTGGAAGCGAACCATCTCTTCGAAGGGGAAGTCGCAGATGACGTCGCTGTTCAGCACAAAGAAAGGCTCCGCGTTCTCTGTCAGTAAGTCTCTGGCGAGAGCAAGGGGTCCGGCTGTGTGTACAGGAGGGGGAGGGGGGGTCACAAATCCTGCCACACAGACCTGGACTACAAACACCAAAACCTCTGCTCATTCAAGCACTGTACTGTGCGAGGCTCACCTGTGCCCAGCGGCTCCTTCTCATGGGACATGGAAATTCGGATCCCCAGCTGCCGGAGACACACAGAAACACAAGACTGAGAAATGCATGGGCTGCACGAGCCACAGACAGGACAGAGGTAAAATATACAGACACCAACATACAAAGAGGAGGATCACCGTGTCCCCTCATCAGACATACGAGATCTGCAGGAACACCGAGAATGGGGCCTGCTGCTCTGCAAATTCACACTATTTACACTCCATCTCAGAAATTGGGGAGACTCACCCTCTTCTCCTGCTCCTTCATCTCCTTCTCCAGCAGGTCTGACATGTAACTGACGGCCAGAATCACGTGATTAACCCCCGCCTGTCCAGAAGAGAGAAGACACCGTCATATGGAGGACATGTATACAGAGTACAGGACACGCACATCTGATCATACTGAAAGCTACAGGAACTGACCACCCAGCAAGATATCCATCAATCTGACCACAAGTTACTACATGAATTTCCCTGATCAGATTTATGGATGACCCCATAGATCCTGTACAGGGTACATGAGGCTGACCCCATAGATCCTGTACAGGGTACATGAGGATGACCCCATAGATCCTGTACACGGTACATGAGGATGACCCCATAGATCCTGTACAGGGTACATGAGGCTGACCCCATAGATCCTGTACACGGTACATGAGGATGACCCCATAGATCCTGTACAGGGTACATGAGGCTGACCCCATAGATCCTGTACAGGGTACATGAGGCTGACCCCATAGATCCTGTACACGGTACATGAGGCTGACCCCATAGATCCTGTACAGGGTACATGAGGCTGACCCCATAGATCCTGTACACGGTACATGAGGATGACCCCATAGATCCTGTACACGGTACATGAGGATGACCCCATAGATCCTGTACAGGGTACATGAGGCTGACCCCATAGATCCTGTACAGGGTACATGAGGCTGACCCCATAGATCCTGTACAGGGTACATGAGGCTGACCCCATAGATCCTGTACAGGGTACATGAGGCTGACCCCATAGATCCTGTACAGGGTACATGAGGCTGACCCCATAGATCCTGTACAGGGTACATGAGGCTGACCCCATAGATCCTGTACAGGGTACATGAGGCTGACCCCATAGATCCTGTACAGGGTACATGAGGCTGACCCCATAGATCCTGTACAGGGTACATGAGGATGACCCCATAGATCCTGTACAGGGTACATGAGGATGACCCCATAGATCCTGTACAGGGTACATGAGGATGACCCCATAGATCCTGTACATGGTACATGAGGATGACCCCATAGATCCTGTACATGGTACATGAGGATGACCCCATAGATCCTGTGCATGGTACATGAGGCTGAGCTCATAGATCCTGTGCACGGTACATGAGGATGACCCCATAGATCCTGTACATGGTATATGAGGATGACCCCATAGATCCTGTGCATGGTACATGAGGCTGAGCTCATAGATCCTGTGCACGGTACATGAGGATGACCCCATAGATCCTGTGCACGGTACATGAGGCTGAGCTCATAGATCCTGTACACGGTACATGAGGATGACCCCATAGATCCTCTACACAGTATTTTTGATGTACCATGCCACCAGTTTTATAGGTCCCTGTATACAATATACAAACAATGAGAAATAAACAGATACAAAGTATTTCTCCCTCAGCGCTCGTGCAAAAAAAAAAATATGATGAATAAAAATATATATAGCTGCTACTATAAAAAGAAGTTCATGTGGAATAAAATACAAATAAAGATGAAAAATTCCACTTGTGTCTTAGTTGTGTACAGCAGGGTGTCGGGTGGTAGTGGATCCGTTTATAAAGAATGTTGAACACCAAACTCTCTGCTGATCAAAATCCCAGATAAATCCTTCACCACATTGCTTTGATGGGAATCCCCTATATAGGTAATTCACTTACCAGAAGGTGGTGGGTTATCAGCGCGCCTTTCACTGGTTTAATATCGACGGACTTAGTTCACTGGAATAGGACCGGATCCGTGGATGGATATTTGGATAGCTGTCAGTGCACTCTCCATACTTCCATCTAAATTAACCACTTGACCACCGGGCACTTAAACCCCCCCCCCTTCCTAACCAGGCCAATTTTCAGCTTTTGGTGCTCTCACATTTTGAATGACAGTTACTCAGTCATGCAACACTGTACCTATATGAAAGTGGAACTTTTCATGTTTATTTGTATTTTATTTCACATATGAATTTCTTAAGCGCTGCTAATTATATTTTTTGATACTGTATACAATATAGGAGGCCAACTCTATAGGTCCCTGTACACAGTATATGGGGTGAATTTATAGGGCCTTGTACACAGTATTTGTTGATGTATCATCACAGGATTTCTATATGTTCCTGTATACAATATAGAAGGCCAGTTCTTCAGGCCCCTGTACATCGTATATGAGACTGGCAATATAGGTCCCTGTACAGAGTATTGGAGCCTGGCTCTATAGGTTTCTGTACACAGATTGTGAGGACAGGAGACTGACTCTATAGATCCCTGTACACAATATAGGAGACTGGTTTTACAGGTCCTTGTACACAGTATACGAGGCCGGCTCTATAGGGCCCCGCGCACACTATACGAGGCCGGTTCTATAGGGCCCCGCGCACACTATACGAGGCCGGCTCTATAGGGCCCCGCGCACACTATACGAGGCCGGCTCTATAGGGCCCCGCGCACACTATACGAGGCCGGCTCTATAGGGCCCCGCGCACACTATACGAGGCCGGCTCTATAGGGCCCCGCGCACACTATACGAGGCCGGCTCTATAGGGCCCCGCGCACACTATACGAGGCCGGCTCTATAGGGCCCCGCGCACACTATACGAGGCCGGCTCTATAGGGCCCCGCGCACACTATACGAGGCCGGCTCTATAGGGCCCCGCGCACACTATACGAGGCCGGCTCTATAGGGCCCCGCGCACACTATACGAGGCCGGCTCTATAGGGCCCCGCGCACACTATACGAGGCCGGCTCTATAGGGCCCCGCGCACACTATACGAGGCCGGCTCTATAGGGCCCCGCGCACACTATACGAGGCCGGCTCTATAGGGCCCCGCGCACACTATACGAGGCCGGCTCTATAGGGCCCCGCGCACACTATACGAGGCCGGCTCTATAGGGCCCTGCGCACACTATACGAGGCCGGCTCTATAGGGCCCCGCGCACACTATACGAGGCCGGCTCTATAGGGCCCCGCACACACTATACGAGGCCGGCTCTATAGGGCCCCGCACACACTATACGAGGCCGGCTCTATAGGGCCCCGCACACACTATACGAGGCCGGCTCTATAGGGCCCTGTACAAGGTATATGAGGCTAGCTCTATAGATCCCGTACACAGCATAGAAGGCAGGCTCTAGAAGTCCCTGTATACAATTTAGGAGGCTAGTTCCATAGATCCAGCACACAGTGTAAGAGGCTGGATGTATAGGTTGGTTGTGCGTTTCATGTCCTCACCTTCACCAGAGCCTCCACCTGATGCAGAAGGATGGGCTTATTACAGAAATCCACCAGAGGTTTGGGGACGCTCAGAGTCAGGGGGCGGAGCCGGGTCCCAAAGCCGCCGACCAGGATTAAGGCCTTCATGTTCCTGTGACAGAGATCAGAGCAAAAAGCAGATAAAACAGGAGAACTGACCGGGCTCTATAAATGTACAGCGCACTTCCACCCACCTCTTAAAGGCACATTTTTTCAGTGTCATTTTTTCAAATGACAATTTTTTTTTTTTTTTTTTATTGCATTTAAAGAGGAGTTCCCATTAAAAAAATTAAAAGTCAGCAGCTACAAATACTGCAGCTGCTGACTTTTAATCGGACACTTACCTGTCCCAGGGTCCAGCGATGCGGGGGATCGAAGCCCCGCCCCTCTCCCCCTCTGTTCGGCGGCGCCGGCATTGCAACTGTGGGCGCCGGGCCGTGGCTTCACAACCGGGCACCCACTGCCCATGCGCGAGCGGCGCCGCGCGCTGTGATTGGCCACTCAGTCATCTGGGACCTGTAATGGGTCCCAGATGATTGACAAGAGGGAGGGAGCAGAGCTGAGCCCTTCCTGTGCCGAGGGGGAAGTGATGTCACCAGCCCAGGCACTGAAAGAGGCAGATTACGAGGGACCCCCTAGCAACAGCCATTTAGAGGTGAGTAAAAAAAAAAAAAAAAATTTCCAAATGTTTTTTTTTATTTTTTTTTATGCACATTCATGTACTTTTTTTTCTTTTTGGGTGTAACACCACTTTAAGTCAAAATATGAGATCTGAGGACTTTTTGACCCCAGATCTCATATTTAAGAGGTCCTGTCATGCTTTTTTCTATTACAAGGGATGTTTACATTCCTTGTAATAGGAATAAAAGTGACACCATTTTTTTTTATAAAAAAAAAAAAAAAACAGTGTAAAAATAAATAAAATCAAGTAAAATAAGAAAAAAAATATGAATATGTGGGCACTACTCACATATCAAAACGGTGGTCAAACCACACATGTGAGGTATCGCTGCGATCGTTAGAGCGAGAGCAATAATTCTAGCCCTAGATCTCCTCTGTAATGCAAAACATGCAACCTGTAGACTTTTTTAAATGTCGCCTATGGAGATTTTTAAGGGTAAAAGTTTGTCGCCATTCCACGAGCGGGGCGCAATTTTAAAGCGTGACATGTTGGGTATCAATTTACTCGGCGTAATATTATCTTTCACAATATTAAAAAAAAAAATGGGCTAATTTTACTGTTGTCTTATTTTTTTTATTCAAAAAAGTGAATTTTTATTTCCAAAAAAAAGTGCGCTTGTAAGACCGCTGCGCAAATACGGTGTGCAAAAAAAGTATTGTGATGACCGCCATTTTATTCTCTAGGGTGTTAGATAAAAAAACAATATATAATGTTTGGGGGTTCCAAGTAATTTTCTAGCAAAAAAAAATCTCAAAACGAGGCCGGTCCTTAAGTGGTTAATGACCCCCTGAGCCGGAAGAGCGGCTCCACCCCGGAGAATGAAATGAACACACAGATATCGCCCGTCACCTCACCGGGCAAACCGGTTCTACCGCTATGACAAAGGAAGAGACATTTCCCACCGACTAATCACCCACCCGCCGTGACACCTGACATATGGAGGCCGAAACAGGGGACAGCTGGTTGCCATGGGATACCACACATCATCTGGTTGCTATCGGATACAGAGGACAAGTGGTTGCTATGGGATACCACACCATCTGGTTGCTATGGGATACAGAAGACCAGTGGCTGCTATGGGATACCACACAACATCTGGTTGCTATGGGATACAGAAGAATAGTGGTTGCTAAGGGATACCACACATTATCCCCACTCTCTGTACTGCCCTCTGGTTGGCTGTCAGGTGACACTGTGGAACTACAACCCCCAGAAGTGCTGTCACCATCCTCCATACAATGCTGGGCCTTGTAGTCCTCTGGAGATCTCTGTATAGGATGGGGGGATGGGGTCAGTGCACTACAAATCTCAGCATGTCCCCCCCAAAGAGCCCTGATGGGGGATGCTGGGAGTTGTAGTCCTCCAGCTCATACACACAGACTCCCAGCAGGACATGTTGGGGGTTGTAGTGTCTCTGCAACTTCCCAGCATGCTGTCCCCCCCCCCTCTCCCCCAGCAAAGGCCATGCTGGGAGTTGTAGTCCCCCCAGAAGTCTCACCTGCTCCTCTGTCAGCTTCCAGCTCAGCACCATTCAAACCTGAGGGGCTCCTCTGAGAAAGGGCGGGGCTATCCACACACTTCCTGTTCCGGACCCGCCCCTGGACCCCGCCCCTTTCTCCTCCCCCCCAGGCTCCCACAAGGGCTCAGGCGGCTCTGCTCGCTCTAGGGGCCCCGGGGGCCGCACTGTACGCTCACGCCGCGCTCTGCCTCTCTCATCTTTCAGCTCCTTCCGCCTGCACAGGGATTGGGCGGCGGCTTTCAGTCTGGCAGTGGAACCACCCCTAAGCGGCGATTCCACCAATCAGGGAGCGGCACACCTCCCACTGCGATTGGATGGCGCTGACCAATCAGAGCTGAGAGAGACCGCTGCTATGGAGACAGTTCCAGCAACGCGGAAGAGCTGGTGACAGGAGCTGGTGACGTTAGCAAGAGGCGTCACATGGCTGAAGGCGGCCAATCACAGAGAACCCTGCTTGACAGAGGAGCGGAGTCTGCGTTCCCATAGCAACCGATCACATCGATCTGTAAGGTCTCATGCACACGAGACGCTGTTAAACGCGCGTTCAGAGGCAGTTGGACACTTTTTTCAACTGCCACCCAACTCATTCAATGTTATCCTATGTGTGCATGTACACAGTCTAGTTTTTTGGCGTTTTTAGGCAGTTGCGTTTAACCTCGTTTTTCCAGAAGCAAAAAAATGGGTTCAGATGCAAAAGTTTTCCATGTTTTAGACGCCAAACGCGGCTAAATGCCGATACCGCGTTTGCATTTATAAGTGCTTTTAAAGGAACATTTTATGACCCGACTTTGGGGCCCCATATCTTGGGGCCACTTGGTGCTAGGAACTTCAGATTTGGTGTGCAAACACAGCGGAACCAGCACTATTACATATCTACATTTGGGGTTCCTAGCACCAAGTGGCCCCGAGATACGCGACCCGACTTTGGGGCCATATATCTCAGGGCCACTTGGTGCTAGGAACCCCAAATTTGGTGTACTAACACAGTGGATCTAGCACTACAACATATCCAAATTTGAGCTTGGGGAGGGTCTTTGTTATCTTAACTAAACACTTCTAGATGCAAACACGGTAAAACGCCGCTAAACGCAACATACAAACGCGGCAAAACGGGCGTTTCTAAACACCGGTTTCAGCTTTTAAAAACGTGTGTTCAGCAGAGTTTGCACCGGCGTCTCGTTTGCATGAAGCCTAAAAAGTCGCACAGCGTTCTCTATGGGGGAGACTGAATTATAAACTGGTACAGATTCCTGCTGGGGCTACATTCAGCCATTCACTATAATACCCGCCATCCCAATCCCCGGGGCGGAGTGCAGCTTTATATTTATATGTCCAACTGAACAATCCAATCAGAAGTCAGTCCACTGACACCTGAGTCACTCAGCTCTGCCCCCTTCCAACCAAGGTCCAATCATAGCTATTAAAAGGCCTGAGCCCACCCCCGCAGATCCTCACATTCCCATATAAGGAGTAGAGAATTTCTGAGTACTGAGCTGGGAAGGGTGAGGGATCCTCATCCCAAAACCGAAGAGGAAAAAACAACCCAACTATATATATATTATATAGATATATCTATAGATATATATATATATATATATATATATATATATATATCTATAGATATATCTATATATCTATATCTCTATATATACTGTGACCTCCCTACGGGCTCCTTCCACAGGCTGTGACCTCCCTACGGGCTCCTCCCACAGGCCGTGGCCTCCCTACGGGCTCCACCCACAGGTCGTGACCTCCCTGCAGGTTCCTCCCACAGGCCGTGGCCTACCTTCAGGTTCCCCCCACAGGCCGTGGCCTCCCTTCGGGCTCCTCCCACAGGCCGTGACCTCCCTGCAGGTTCCTCCCACAGGCCGTGGCCTACCTTCAGGTTCCCCCCACAGGCCGTGGCCTCCCTTCGGGCTCCTCCCACAGGCCGTGACCTCCCTTCGGGCTCCTCCCACAGGCCGTGACCTCCAAGTGGGCTCCTCCCACAGGCCGTGGCCTCCCTTTAGGTTCCTCCCACAGGCCGTGGCCTCCTTGCTGCTTCACACACAGGCTGTGAACTCCACCCACAGGCCATGAACCTCCCTGCGGGCTCCAAGCACAGGCCGTGACCTCCTTGCATGCTCCAAGCACAGGCCGTGACCTCCCTGAGGGCTCCAAGCACAGGCCATGAACCTCCCTGCGGGCTCCAAGCACAGGCCATGACCTCCTTGCACGCTCCAAGCACAGGCCGTGACCTCCCTGAGGGCTCCAAGCACAGGCCACAAACCTCCCTGCGGGCTCCAAGCACAGGCCGTGACCTCACTGAGGGCTCCAAGCACAGGCCGTGACCTCCTTGTGCACTGCAAGCACAGTCCATGACCTCCTTGTGTGCTCCAAGCACAGGCCGTGGCCTCCCTGCGGGCTCCAAGCACAGGCCATGACCTCCCTGCGGGCCCCAAGCACAGGCCGTGACCTCCCTGCGGGCTCCACCCACAGGCTGTGACCTCCCTGGGACTCCACCCACAGGCCGTGACCTCCCTGCGGAGGTCTCATACACACTGTGAACTCCCTGCAGGCTCCTCATGCATGCCATAAGCTCCCTGCATCCTCATTTCATGCCATAATCTCCCTGCATCCTCCCCATACACGCCATGATCTCCCTATGGGCGCTGTGATTATCCTGCGGGTTCCTCACACACTAAGCTGCACTAAATCAGGCAAACGCTGTATACCCAACCCACCAATCAGGAGCCATTGGGTACTTTCAAAGCATGACCCCACCAGTTAGTAGTTGCTATGAACTGGGCAGAGTCGTCGTCCCCCCCCCACCTACCTTGGTGAAGTGGAGTAGCTTGCGGGGACCGGATGACCCTTGGGGCTATGCTAGCAGGGGTCTCCGCTCCTGGTGGGGGACATTCCAGCCGCCCAGACTATTATGCCCCGTACACACGGTCGGACTTCGTTCGGACATTCCGACAACAAAAGCCTAGGATTTTTTCCGACGGATGTTGGCTCAAACTTGTCTTGCATACACACGGTCACACGAAGTTGTCGGAAAATCTGATCATTCTGAACGCGGTGACGTAAAACACGTACGTCGGGACTATAAACGGGGCAGTGGCCAATAGCTTTCATCTCTTTATTTATTCTGAGCATGTGTGGCACTTTGTGCGTCGGATTTGTCTACACACGATCGGAATTTCCGACAATGGATTTTGTTGTCGGAAAATTTTATATCCTGCTCTCAAACTTTGTGTGTCGGAAAATCCGATGGAAAATGTGTGATGGAGCCTACACACGGTTGGAATTTCCGACAACAAGGTCCTATCACACATTTTCCGTCGGAAAATCCGACCGTGTGTACGGGGCATTAGAGTGACATCTTGCTCCTCTCCCCTTGCTGGATTGGTCAACATTAGGGATGAAGGCGAAAAGTAATTTGCTTACTGGTGGCAGTTAATGCCGGGAGGCCGCATGGCTTCTGTATCATGTGACTGCTGTAATTGGCTCTCACAGCAGTCACATGATCATGAGCTCATCCCACTGGCTACCACTCCGAAGCTTTGACCGAGGACTGTGAGTAAAAGCTTAAATGGTGGTAGTGACGAGAACTTGGTGGAAGAAGACACCTTGCCCGCATCCCTATACGACTACACAATGGGAAATTTCCTCTAGTGGGACTTTGAAAGGCAGGAGTCTTCAAACAGTAATGTATCAAAAAAATATATATTATTTTATTATGAAAAGTTAAAACATGACAACAATAAAAAAGAGATGGATGCCAATAAATTCAGATGGTGGCAAGAAAGGGAGTATACATGTCTGTTTACAACAATACAGTTAACCCCAGACTGTTTCGGCAGTGGGCTGGAACAGAGGCCCGACGCGTTTCAAGGTTGTAAATGTTGAAACCTCTACTTCAGGGGCTCATGGTGAGGTATGTAATTATCGTGTTACTCCTGAGCCAACATCAAATAGCATCCAACTTCAAGGGAAATAGGAGTTAATAGTTTGCCGCCAGGGATCAGATTCATGAGCCAATGCTTGACCCTGAGATATGCGCAAATCCAGGACCCCAGACAGAACCCAAAGGGCGTCCTACCACTTAGAATATGGCACCACTGGTATCGGATACCATTGATTGACCTGTCATCTGCTAGTGCATGAAACAATGAGCGACTCCTTATTATGGGTGAGAAAATATCACATAGGGCGCTGTCTAGTCAAGGGTGATATTGGATCCAGCTCCTTCAAGTTGGATGGTTTGCGCTTGTGAACAGCAATCTTTAAGTCTGACCACAGTTTTTCTATTGGATTGAGGTCTGGGCTTTGACTATGCCATTCCAACACATTTACATGTTTCCCCTTAAACCACTCAGGTGTTGCTTTAGCAGTGTGTTTGGGGTCATTGTCCTGCTCGAAGGTGAACCTCCGTCCTAGCCTCAAATCACAAAGAGTGGTACAGGTTTGGTCAAGAATATCCCTGTATTTAGCACCATCCATCTTTCCCTCAACTCTGACCAGTTTCCCAGTCCTGACTGCTGAAAAACATCCCCACAGCATGATGCTGCCACCACCATGTTTCACAGTGGGGATGGTGTTCTTTGGGTGATGTGATGTGTTGGGTTTGCGCCAGACATAGCGTTTTCTTTGTTGGCCAAAAAGTTTAATTCTAGTCTCATCAGACCAGAGCACCTTCCTCCATACATTTTGGGAGTCTCCCACGTGCCTTTTTGCAAACTCAAAACGTGCCATTTTGTTTTTTGCTGAAAGTAATGGCTTTCTTCTGGCCACTCTGCCATAAAGCCCAACTCTATGGAGCGTACGGCTTATTGTGGTCCTACGTACAGTAGGGGTGCGCATCTTCACTGGTCTCACGATTCAATTCGATTATCTGGTCAACGTTTCGATTCATCGAGGCATCACGATTAGCGGCGAACTTCCGCTTGGGCCGCCTAGGTGGCCCTTCCTCTCTGCAATCTTCTGGGACACATCACAGGTCCCAGAAGATTGCCTGGCTGTGCAGGACATCGAAGTGAGACATGCGCACCCGACTGTGAAGCTGCAAGCTGTCACAGCCGGATGCCCACAGCAGTATTGCCAGCGCCGTGGACAGGCAGGGGAAAGAATGGAGGGTTTGGGTGGCCACGTCGCTGGATTGTGGGACAGGCGAGTGTCTTTTTATTAAAAGTCAGAAGATACACTTTTTTTGTAGCTGCTGACTTTTAATAAACAAAAAAATGACTGGAACTCTTTCTGTGAATTAAAAATAACCTCACTCCTTTAAAGCGGAGTTCCACCGTGTCCTGTTTTTAGCGGGACTTCCTGTCCCGGCTGCCTAGGCGACTCCTCCTCTTGCCCCTCTCTTCCAGCGATCTTCTGGGACACAACACAGGTCACAGAAGATTGGCTGGCCAATGGCAGTGCGCGCCCGGCTGTGAAGCCATAAGCTGTCACAGGCGGGTGTCACTGCCCACAGTAGATACGACAGCGCCGAAAGGAGGGGGAGAGGAGCGGGGCTCCGTGCGGCCGCATCGATGGACCGTGGGACAGGTGAGTGTCTGATTATTAAAAGTCAGCAGCTACACTTTTTGTAGCTGCTGACTTTTAATAAACTAAAAAACGGGTGGAACTCCGCTTTGGAGGGTGCACTAATCCGGTGCACTACAGGGTACAGGAATTCACACACACGGCTGCTGGGAGGTCAGGAGGGATTAGAATCCACAACTGACAAACAGACCTGTGAAGTTCCCTGTACTGTCTCTGTGCTGACATTTCTCTGCGCTCCCTCGTTTGCACCTTCCAGCACACTAGGAGTTAACACAGTGGGGGGTGGGGAGCCGGGGAAATGTCAGCACAGAGCACATGTAGGAGCCAGTGTAAGTAGAGTGCAAACACATTTGTACTCTACATAGTGCTGTTAAAATACCCGTGTGGTAATAAATGCACTTATAATCCATTAAGTGCCCACCGCTGTATGTGCATTTTAAAATTTATGCAGCTTCATACCTCATTTCTTAGTGTGTTATAACTGTATATGCCGCTTGTGACTGCTCGGTCCGGCCCGCCTTTCTCCTCTCAGTCTCACGTCTCTCCTGAGGTCAGTGGGAGTTCTCAGCCCCGCCCACCGACTGTAGTTATCAGATCAGAAGAGGGGCGGACAGGGCTGACATCAGGAGAGATGCTATGAGTTATCACTTTCTGTAGTGTGAAACGCGTAAGCTCCTGTTTGTATCACTTTGCTGTGGCTTGTACAGTGTGATCCCAATTTTTCAATTAAGGCACAAGAATTTTTCTTTGGAGTGCGGCTGTCCAGAGTTTTCTGTTCACCCTCATTTGCTACATGCATTAGCCAGCACCTGAGGCTCTTCAGTTCTAGAGGAAAAGAAAAAGCTTTTGTTCCGGCTGACCTACCTGAGCGGTGGTCTCTCTCTCCACCGACTGTAGTTATCAGATCAGAAGAGAGGCGGCGGGGCTGACGTCAGGAGAGACGTGAGATGAGTGAGGAGGGCCGGACCTGAGCAGTCACCTGAGTGGCATATACAGTTATAACACACTAAGAAATGAGGTATGAAGCTGCATATATATATTTTAAAAAACACATACAGCGGTGGCCACTTAATGGATTATAACTGCATTAATTAGAAAAGCTATTTTGACAAAAACGCTCGGAGCGCTCTTCCGGGAGGGGCGGGGCAAGTCGGAATGATGTCACCCGACATTGATTTTTTGGGTCGCATGCATCGATGCCACATCAGGGACACCCGAATCGCGATGCATCGATGCAGCGATTGAATTCCACACCCCTAATGTACAGATACTCCAGTCTCTGCTGTGGCACTCTGCAGCTCCTCCAGGGTTACCTTAGGTCTCTGTGCTGCCTCTCTGATTAATGCCCTCCTTGCCCGGTCCGTGAGTTTTGGTGTGCGGCCGTCTCTTGGCAGGTTTGCTGTTGTGCCATGGTCTTTCCATTTGGTTATGATAGATTTGATGGTGCTCCTAGGGATCATCAAAGATTTGGATATTTTTTTTTTTACAACCTAACCCTGACTTGTACTTCTCAACAACATTGTCCCTTACTTGTTTGGAGAGTTCCTTGGTCTTCATGGCAGTGTTTGGTTAGTGGTGCCTCTTGCTTAGGTGTTGCAGCCTCTGGGGCCTTTCAAAAAGGTGTTTCTATGTAATGACAGATCATGTGACACTTAGATTGCACACAGGTGGACATCATTTCACTAATTATGTGACTTCTGAAGGTAATTGGTTGCACCAGAGCCTTTTATGGGCTTCATAACAAAGGGGGTGAATACATCAGTTTTTTTATTTCTGAAAAATAGTTTTATGTATATATTTTTCTATTTTTACTTCACCAACTTGGACTATTGTGTTCTGATCCATCACATATAATTCAGATTAAAAAAAAAATTGAACTAAAGGCTGTAATGTAACAAAATAGGTAAAAAGCCAAGGGGGGTAAATACTTTTGCAAGGCACTGTAAAATGAAGCGAGAAGTTTCAGGTAGGAGCTGGGGTTTTCAATTTTGGGAAGGGCAAACTGGTCTTACGGTTTCTGACCAACAATAGGACACGGTGTGATCCTAGCAACACTCTACATTTCATATTTAAAGGAAACTTTGGTCCCCCCCCCCACACACACACTTCGATCATCTAATGCAGGGGTCTTCAAACTACGGCCCTCCAGTTGTTCAGGAACTACAATTCCCATCATGCCTAGTCATGTCTGTGAATGTCAGAGTTTTACAATGCCTCATGGGATGTGTAGTTCCACAACAGCTGGAGGGCCGTAGTTTGAGGATCCCTGAGATAATGTGATAGCTCAGCAACAAGCTGATGAATGAATGAATGAATGGAGTAAATTCACACGAGAGACGCTTATTTTGGATATTGTTTAATTAAAAAAACAAAAACAGAAAAAAACAAAACAAAAAAACACAACAACAGAAAGCATAAACACGTAGAAACCGTAGGAACACCATCGGTAACATGGGTAATATCACAATATTCACGGCTGGGCACTAATAAAAAGCGATATATGTCCGCTGTCTAACAGCACGGTAAAGGGGGGAGGATGGGGGTCGTAATCAAGGGATTCGTGTACATCTGTGCCCCTTCCTGGATAAAATATGTGGTCCGCAGGTACTAATCCGACTGCAGCCACAGGTAGGTGTCCCTCATTATTACTGCAGGTATGTACCACATTCCTACCAAGTGCAAACACTGTGTAATCTTTTAAAAGGAGAACACCGCTCAACTTCTGTTTTGGGTGGAGTGGGACCCCCTGGCAAGTCTTTACTGATGTCTGTGTCCCGTTAAGGAAAATCTCCCTACGTCCCACTTCAGTACCACAATCACTCCCTAAAGCGGTGGGACTACAGTCTCTGCTGGGAAATATTGCTGCAGACACCAGCAAACCCTCTTTTCTCTTCTGTCTGCACCACCAATGAGGTCTGAAATCCTTTATTGGTATCTGTATTACTGTTATGCTGATTGTTTTGTTGCTGCGGTCTCTGAGGACCTTTTTCCTCATATACCGTATTTATCAGCGTATAACACGCACTTTTTTTTCCCCTTAAAATCAGGGGAAAATCGTGGGTGCGTGTTTTATGCCAATCGTGAGGGGAAGAGGAGCGAGCGCCGCCGAAAAAGACAGAGCTGAGTGTACTGTGTACTCGGCTCGCAGTCCCGCCTCCTAGCCTTTACGTCCCGCCATTGGACCGGTGATGCGTCCATCATAGGAGCCGGGCCAAGGGGCGGGACTGCGAGACGAGCGGTATCTCGGCGGCGCAAAAATTTTAAAAAATCTCGGCGGCGCAATAATGTAAACAATAATGCTGCAATTTTGGGCAAGGCTGCAGGTGGACACTGGGCAAGGCTGGACAATGGGCAAGGCTGCAGGTGGACACTGGGCAAGGCTGGACAATGGGCAAGGCTGCAGATGGACACTGGGCAAGGCTGGACACTGGGCAGGGCTGCAAATACACACTTCATAATTTTTTTCCTTAAACTTCCCTCCTAAACTTGGGGTGTGTGTTATACGCCGATAAATATGGTAAATAAAAAATTATTAAAAAAAAGAAAAAAAAAAGAAAATCGAGTTCACCAGAGCCCGGTGATGACATCACCCCACCCAGAAACGCCCCCCCCCCCAACATCTTCCGTTTAAGCAGTGTAGAACGCGAAGGACATGCACCCTGCAACCACCAGGAACTCCTCACCACCACATCCTGGCGCCGACACAGCAGCACAGAACATTGGGCCATGCATCGCCAGGTCCGTCGCCAATGTTGTTCTGCAGTCATGGCATCCGCTAGGCACTGAAGGCAAAGGAGCCTCAAGTCCAGACCTGTCTATATAGAGAAGGGGTCCTGGAGGGGCAGGCAAAGCAACAGTAAAAAAAAAAACAAAAACCCACACAGGACATCCTAAAAGACAAGAGCTCCACCACTGGTTTCATAGGCAACACGGCTCTTCCATACAGAGGAAACACTAAAACCTTTGACTTGGCAATGCGTTTCCTATCCCAGTGGGAGCAGCTCTGTGTCTCATGGGCAGTCTTGGAAGACAACTTGGTGGGGGCGTGAAAGCGTAAACTTCCCGGGGGGGGGGGGGGGGGGGGGATTCACAGAAAGCAATAGAAGTCTGACAAAAGGTTCCAACTTACCCCAATCCATCCCAAAGTATAAAGGAAGTATTGTCTTTAGAGGCTCTTCGGGCATCAGCAGCCCTCAGTTCACTATTATCCAGAAAGGGGCTGTGTTCCCGTCTCAGCCCTCATCTGAAACCACAGTTGTTGGGGGAAGGCATAGGTATGTAGTCTGTTCTGTAAGTATCTAAAATACCTTCACCTTCTATAAAACGACCAATCCAGCTCATCTGCTTTCAGATAAGGAGTCAGACCTCACACAGCCCTCAATTACTCCTGAAAAACACTGTTAAAGCATCTGGGCTCATTTAAAATGGTGCCCCCCCCCCCCCCCCAATTAGAGATCGCAATCTCATCACACTGGCATCAGCAATATTGGTACTGGGAATCGGCAGGATTGCCTAACATGGGAATAATAATGACAACACATCTCACATTGCATATTAAAATGACAATAAGCTGGCTGTGACATACAAGTACTGGATATGGCTTTTCATAAAGGTGCAGGACTTGCATGGATTGTACCCGCTCCAGGCTCATATAGAAATACACAGAACTTATATGAGTGGCATCAAATATCTCCCACCCTCCTATAATGTCTCCATAAAGCAGACCCGTTATCATTTATTTGTACATAATTTCATACACAGGTATCCATACTGCTCACCCCTAACTGAACACAGCTATACCTGCTGTAATGACACAATATAAAAATGATGCCTAAATTAATATAAAGAACTCCACCATAGTGGAAATGATAAATATTAGCGCCTGGTGTCAACAGGTATCGTTACTGCCCCCCTTTAGGTACACAATGACTAGAAAATACTGCAGTGAGGACAGCGGGATCTCTGCACAAGGCTTGGCAACCCATTACTTTCAAGTGCTAAGGAACTACAGCATGGGTCTAGCACAGCCATTCCCAACCAGGGTTCCTCCAGAGGGGTTACTTGATGACTTACATTGGTGGTCAGTGGGAAGAATGTTCCTTACATTGGTGATCAGTGAGAAGAATGTTCCTTACATTGGTGGTCAGTGAGAAGAATGTTCCTTACATTGGTGACCAGTGAGAAGAATGTTCCTTACATTGGTGACCAGTGAGAAGAATGTTCCTTACATTGGTGACCAGTGAGAAGAATGCTCCTTACATTGGTGACCAGTGGGAAGAATGTTCCTTACACTGGTGATCAGTGGGAAGAATGTTCCTTACACTGGTGATCAGTGGGAAGAATGTTCCTTACACTGGTGATCAGTGGGAAGAATGTTCCTTACATTGGTGATCAGTGAAAATAATGTTCCTTACATTGGTGATCAGTGAGAAGAATGTTCCTTACATTGGTGATCAGTGAGAAGAATGTTCCTTACATTGGTGATCAGTGAGAAGAATGTTCCTTACATTGGTGATCAGTGAGAAGAATGTTCCTTACATTGGTGATCAGTGAGAAGAATGTCCCTTACATTGGTGATCAGTGGGAAGAATGTTCCTTACATTGGTGATCAGTGAGAAGAATGTTCCTTACATTGGTGATCAGTGAGAAGAATGTTCCTTACATTGGTGATCAGTGGGAAGAATGTCCCTTACATTGGTGATCAGTGGGAAGAATGTTCCTTACATTGGTGACCAGTGGGAAGAATGTTCCTTACATTGGTGACCAGTGGGAAGAATGTTCCTTACATTGGTGATCAGTGGGAAGAATGTCCCTTACATTGGTGATCAGTGGGAAGAATGTCCCTTACATTGGTGATCAGTGGGAAGAATGTCCCTTACATTGGTGATCAGTGAGAAGAATGCTCCTTACATTGGTGATCAGTGAGAAGAATGTTCCTTACATTGGTGATCAGTGAGAAGAATGTTCCTTACATTGGTGATCAGTGAGAAGAATGTTCCTTACATTGGTGATCAGTGAGAAGAATGTTCCTTACATTGGTGATCAGTGAGAAGAATGTTCCTTACATTGGTGGTCAGTGAGAACGCCCCCCTTGCCACCAATGTAAGGGGAATTCTACCCATTGACTACTAAGGGGAAAATTCTTCCCGTCAGTCACCATCATTTTAAGAACACTCTTCCCACCAACTGCCAGTGTAAGAGGCATTCTTCCCACCGTTTAGTAGTGTTGACCTTGGAACTATGCAGACACCATCAGATTAAAGGTCAATCTGCCAGTCAGTAAGGAGAATATTCTACCCATCAGTCACCACTAGGGATGCTGATGTGTAAAAAAAAAAAAAAAAAAAAAAAAAAAAAAAAAAGAAGAAGTTTTAAATTGTTTAATCGTTTATAAAATAGACGTTAACAAAAGATAAAAAGCAGGAAAATAATAATTAAATGGAGGAGAATAGGGAGTTAATTAAGGCTGATTAGAGTAAATTAAGGGTTATTAAAGGAATTAAACAGAGGAACATTTGTTCATCCCTTTGATCTTCAGATGAAGAAACAGAAAAGATACAAAAAGAAACAATGTTTCTTTTTATTTTAGTGTTTCAGGGCTGAGCAATGTTGTTAATAAACATTGCCGGCTGCTTTTTTTTTGACAGCTCCAATTACCGGACTTCTTTAACACTCGGGAGACCCGCTGACAGCTCAAAGAACCGAGCCTGAAAGTATCAGTTGCAGGTATCGGTGCAACCCTAGTCACCACCATTGTAGGAACACTCTTCCCACCAACTGTTAATGTAAGGGGCATTCTTCCCACAGACCACTAATGTAAAGGGCATTTGTTTTTTTACCATTGGCCACCAACATGAGGAACATTCTTCCCACTGACCCCCAATGTAAGAGGCATTCTTCCCACTGTTTAGTAGGGACGGCCTCAGAACTATGCAGTCATCTTCAGGTTGAAGGTCAAACTGCCAATCAGTAAGGGGAACATTCTACCCATCAGTCACCACCACTGTAGGAACGCTCTTTCCACCTGACCGCCAATATAAAAAGGGCATTCTTTCTACCGACCACCATGGTAAGGGGCATATTTTTCATTCATTTATGGGGGGATATCTAGAACCAGCTGATCTTGCCAATGTGCCATAAGTTACAGATAAAACGTTTTGCAGGGGGTTTCCAAAGATGTGAAGATTTCATGGCTTCCTCTGGGGTAAAAAGGTTGAGAATGGCTGCTCTAGTGGGTCACGCTGGAACCTGGGATCTCTTCGAATCAGGTTGATTGCTGCTTGCCCAGTGCGGTGTTTAATGCCCCCAAATCCCAAAAACGAAACATGCTAGAAAGGAAAACAAAAAAAAAAAAAAAAAAAAAAAGAAAAGAAAGGATGAAGGTGATCTCCAATCAGTGCGAGGAAGACGTGTCCGGATTATTGTCTAAAGCATATAAGTGATGCTACGACTATGTAACAGTTACCGCTGGCAACAATTCTCAGACACAACATCCCCGGAGGAGACAAAACAGCACCGGCTGGAGGAATAACGAACCAGAATGCCCAGCAAACCCCCCCACCCCCTTCTCTAGAACGAGACACACAGGCGCCATTTCCCTTTGGTTTGAATGTGAGGAGTTGACCAGTTCCACACATGAAAACGTTTACCGAACAGAAAATGATTGACGGCAATGAATTCAGGTTGTCTCTTTTCATTCCACAGCAGCACGGAATTTTTTTTTTATTCCCCTACATGCCATTGCTTTAAGGGAGCCTGTCACAGAACCAAATACCTGTGTGAGAAGCCTCAAGATAGAAGCCAATTGCCTAGCTCCGGTTCTGAATTTTATATGCCCCACACAGGGTATATGGAGGGTGTGGCCCTAAGCAAGTGACATCACTCATGGCCATGTGTCAGCTACCTTCTGAGGCTTCTCACACAAATTTTGCTTTAGAACAGGTCCACTTTAATAACGTGAAATATCAGTTTATATGTCCCGTAGTATAAACATCAGGATACTGACTGGTTCCTGAACTCTGAAAAAAAACAAGTGCAGACGAATGTTCAGGTTTTCTTTGTGGCAGATCCCTTTAAACTAACTGGGAGCCAATGTCTTCCTGAGAACACAGGCCGCAGGAGGCGGAGTCACCAATCTGAGACCAGCCAACCCCCATGACAGGATGCACTTAAAACTGGACGGAGTTACCGGAGCATCAGCAGACTTATCATCCCATGCTTCATCTTCCTTAGGAAGAATGCTCTGCAAAAAAAAAAAAAAAAGGCTCCAATCAACACGTAGCAGTCCCCCGTAGCCAAGTCAAGTTTCAGCCAATCACAAAGCGTAATGTCGGAGATTTAAAAATCCCACGAGGGCGTCCTGGAGGCTGTGTCCGCTTTAAGGCTTCCCTTTCTTGCAGCAAAAAGTGGTAACATTGAACATTGTAAAATCAGAAAGAACACACAACAAAAAGAAAAAAAAAAAAAATAATGTTTGCTTTGATTATACAGAACAGGGGAGGGATCCCACGATACGCGGTGCAGCACCCCCCTCCTGTCCATAGCAGCAGAACACAAAAACACAGGTTGTGGTTGAAGTGCAGAATTTTGGCTTTTTATATTAAATCATGTGACGCTCGAGACACCTCAGAAATAATAAAAAAAAAAAGAAAAAGAAAAAAAATTATTGAAAATAAAGCTTATTCATGACAAGATGCAGACGAAACACGTCTGGAACATGCATGCTACATTGTGTACCTCCACCCGCTAGCTACATCATGCGCTCGAAGGCTGGTCGGCAACCACGTTTAGCATGAATACGCCAAGGGGTGGGTGCCAATCGTAAGCTCCGCCCTGTGCGCTGTAAACCATAAAAGGGTCTGATGGTGAAAAAAAAAAAAAAAAAGTGTTTAATCCCCATTCATTCTGAAGAGGGAGGGTGGGGAGGGGGGGAATTGCACGCAGACAAGCGGGAATATAGCTCTAATATATAGATTTCATCTGATATTTATAGGAGTGTCTTTATATTTATATAGGAATATAAATATATACATTTTTGTCATTGTGGAATGAGGCCACAAATAGAGATGTCTCTCAGATAATGGGGGGGGAGGGAATTAATACGCAGCACCCCCCCACTCTCTGTCCATCGTCAGAGCTACAACATGTCAGAAGTGATGTCACTTCCTGTCAAGGACCGCCGGCTGCCCACCGGTTCAGTTCTGGAAACAAAGGCAAAAGAAAAAAGGAATTTTATTTTTCTATATTTGTGCGTCGGTAAAAAAAAAAAAACCACAAACATTCGCGGTGAGCTCCGGCATACAGTCTTCCACGGTTATAAGGGTTCCCAAGTTTTGTTTGGCCAATAACAAAAAATGGATGCTGAGCGACGGCGTTTAGTGCGGCCTGTCACCCGCGTGGTTTGGTGTGGAACATACGGAGGGGTGTACAGGCCGACTGAATTCTGCGTGGAACCTCTTCTGGTCGCTGTGATGGGAGTGCGGAGACTTCTTCCCGCTACTGGTTCTCGGCTCGGATGAGTTCTAAAATACTGATCAGGCTTCGCAGGCCCAGGACGTAACCTTTGTCCGGCCCGTCGTGCACTTTCGGGTCGTCACGGAAGCCCTTGAAAGTGCTGTGGGCGAAGTCTATCATTCTGACATCTACGTTGGGTGGTGGCTCCTGGGAGAGCGGATCGGCGCTTCTGGGGCGATCTATGCCATCGTAGATGATGAGGAGGGAGCTGGAATAGAATCGGTACGATGCCTGCATTTCCAGGACCGAGATCAGTCGCTGCAGTTTGCTCAGGATGGGTTCGAACAGATCTACACGCAGCCGATCGCCGTTGTGCAGATATTGGTAGAGCGATTGTCTGAAGCCCTCGGCACTGAGTCCCCGGCCATAGTACTTGTTCAGGCACAGGTAGTGTCCGGTGTTCATCTGGAAGACCTGCAGAAAGAACAAAATACAAAATGAGAACAAAGCCATGTTGCCTGGTACAGGAATACAAACCCACAAATCTATCAGGATATGTAGATGTCAATATTCACCTTCCTGCAGTAATAGAAAAAGAAAAAGGACGTATTTCACCCAGATCAGAACCCCGAAACCGCAAGCAGCACAAACCGTCCTCAGAAAGGTCTATAAATTGAAGCTTCAAATAAAGATGACACCCCCTAGTTCATAAATATAAGTGACAATATGAGAGATGTCATCCCCTCGTAATTGCGGAGCAGAGATGTCATCCCCTCATAATTGCGGAGCAGAGATGTCATCCCCTCATAATTGCGGAGCAGAGATGTCATCCCCTCATAATTGCGGAGCAGAGATGTCATCCCCTCATAATTGCGGAGCAGAGATGTCATCCCCTCATAATTGCGGAGCAGAGATGTCATCCCCTCATAATTGCGGAGCAGAGATGTCATCCCCTCATAATTGCGGAGCAGAGATGTCATCCCCTCATAATTGCGGAGCAGAGATGTCATCCCCTCATAATTGGGGAGCAGAGATGTCACCCCTCATAATTGCGGAGCAGAGATGTCATCCCCTCATAATTGCAGAGCAGAGATGTCATCCCCCCATAATTTGCAGAGCAGAGATGTCATCCCCCCATAATTGCGGAGCAGAGATGTCATCCCCTCATAATTGCAGAGCAGAGATGTCATCCCCTCATAATTGCGGAGCAGAGATGTCATCCCCTCATAATTGCGGAGCAGAGATGTCATCCCCTCATAATTGCGGAGCAGAGATGTCATCCCCCCCATAATTGCGGAGCAGAGATGTCATCCCCCCCATAATTGCGGAGCAGAGATGTCATCCCCTCATAATTGGGGAGCAGAGATGTCACCCCTCATAATTGCGGAGCAGAGATGTCACCCCTCATAATTGGGGAGCAGAGATGTCATCCCCCCATAATTGGGGAGCAGAGATGTCATCAATGATGCCCAAGTAGGACTGGGTGACTTAACTGCTTTCCAACATGGGTGTGACATTTCGATTTTTCTCAATGCAAAGAATGACTTCACCGCTCCCCAATTATGAGGGGTGACACCACTGCTCTCCAAATAGGTGGGATGATATTTCTGTTTCCCCAATGTAAAGAATGACATCACTGCTCCACAAATATATGAGACGACATCACTGGACCTCCAGTATCCAGAATGTGTTCTCTGCTCCCTAAATATGAGGGGTGCCTTCACTGCTCCCCAACCATTAGGGATGACATTCTCTGCTCCTCAAATAGGAAAGGGAAAAAAAGGATTGGGATTTGGTGCTGATTTTCATCTGAGCTCATGTCCTTGTTGACAAATCCCCAAATAGAAGAGATGACATCACTGCCCCCCCGATTATGATGGATGACATTGCTATTTCTCCAATATATCATCACTGCTGTGTAAATACAAGCGCGCGACATCGCTGGTCCTTCAGTACAAGGGGGAAGACGTCAGTGCTCCCAAAATGTGGAGGGGTGACTTCACTGCTCCAAAAAAAAAAAAAAAAAAAAAAAAAAAAAAAAAAAAAGAGAAAAAGAGAGAAGAGGAGGGGTGACATCCACGCTTTTAAATTAGCAGGGGTGACACCCCCTATTTACATTCTTAGCTCGGTTGCAGGCTGTTTGGATAGATAACTGTATATGTTTCTGCATATCGTAAATGGTCCCATTTCTAGGCTAAGTGACCCATGGGGCAGTAATGTTACATGTTGTGTGTTTAAAAGTTTTAATTTACTTTGCCCTACCCGATTTTATCTGCATATATGATTAAATGTAGTGGGTCCTCTATGTAGTTACTCGATGACCTCCCCCGATTTATAAGTAGTCTACAAATTTTCACAACTGGACTATGGCCCCAGGGTCGCTCACATTTTAAAGCGCTGGGGGTGATGTTATAGGAATGCTTGTGTATGACCCATCTTTCTTTGAAACATAGATGTGCTATTGTATATGCTGTATTTATTTTTTTATTAATAATAAAAAAAATATATAATAATAATAATAATAATAATAATAATAATAATAATAATAATAATAATAGGGAGGGGTGACATCCATGCTCCCAAAATAGGAGGGATGTCATCACTGTTTATACAAATATAAAAAAAGAGAAGACTGCTCCCCAAATATTAGTGATTACATAATTGCTCCCTAAAATTTAAGAGGTGGCATCGCTGCTCCCCAACTATGAGGAATGTTGTCTATGCTTCCAAAATATGAGGGATGTCATCACTGCTCTCCAACTATGAGGGATGACAGAACAGTTTCCCCAAATATGAGGTATGACATCACTGCTCCCCAAATACAGTTTAAGATATGGCATTAGTGTTTCTACAATATGGGAGGGATGACATCACTGCTCCCTAAATATGACAGAGGACATCACTGCTCCCCAAAAACATGAAGGGGTGACATCACAGCTGCCCACAAACTGTGCTAATACAACATTTTCACGTGTATCTGCCATTGCACAGAATGCACAAAAATGTCTACTATGCTCACAGAACATATTGATATTTCTCGCTTTATGGGCAACACAGCCACTTCCTGCAGACAGCAGGAGCCCCGTCATCATCTGAACTCAGCTAAATGGCATCTGCTTCTTCAACAGCAGAGGACAGAACAATGATCTGCATGTCACACAGCAGCCAGCAGAGGGCAGCACAACAATCTGCAAGCCACAGCGGCCAACGCGATGATGTCCCCATACAGCCAGCGGAGGGGGGGGGTGTCACTAAAGATCATAAAAAGAATTGCTGGTTTTGTCATACCACATCTCCATATAAAAATGGCAGAACATTTCAGCCTTTATAAATGGGCCCCATTGCCTGTCCCTACTCCCACCTTCTCTGCATTACGTTAAACAATGCAGCGAGAGTCCGTGCGTTTACCTGCATGCCGCACACTCTCACGCCCAGCGTGGCAGACGTGCTCTGTTCACACTTCTTCATCTGCCTGGCCGCCTTCTCCTCCGAGGCGTCGTCACCGTGCTGCCGCGTTCCCATCTTCAAGTCCAGCACGCACGGGAACTTAAAGTGGTGCACGACGTTCTCCAGCAACAGGAATTCTGGGAGCGCAGAGTTAAGTTATCACAAACAGAAAAAATGGACGGGACCGTTACCGGCGCTGCAAGAGATGAGAGAGAGAGAGGACGCCACACAGGGAAGGATACTGTACAGCTTGCGGTCCTTCGATTCCGAGCGCATGCGGTTGAGTTGCTGCTTGTGACAGCGCAGGCTCCAGGGGTTGTAGCTGATCCGCTCCGAGCTCACCCCGCTATTGCCGTCCAGCATCTGGAAGGGGACGTCCGATTGGTTCATCAGCTCCAGCTTGGGGCTCTTCATCTCAGAGACACTGCGGGAGAATTGGGAAACGTCATTCGAAGGAAAGAAAAGAAAATCAACTTCTACTAGAGGCCACAAATAAAAAACTGCCAAGAACAGAAATAAAAATACGAGATAGACACAGAAATAAAAATCTTATTTAACCCCTTTACGGCGGCCGGATCCGGCGCTTTAACCACTTCAGGACCGCCAACCGCATTGTACTGCAAACAGGCGGCTCCTACAGGCACACAGTTACAATACAGTGCCTTGAAAAAGTATTCATACCCCTTGAAAATTTTCCACATTTTGTCATGTTACAACCAAAAACTTACATTTTATGTGATAGACCAACACAAAGTGGCACATAATTGTGAAGTGGATGGAAAATGATAAATGGTTTTCAACATTCTTTACGTATAAATATGTGAAAAGTGTGGGGGGTACATTTGTATGGCGCCCCCCGGAGTCAATACTTTGTAGAACCGCCTTTCACTGCAATTACAGCTGCAAGTCTTTTTGGGGATGTCTCTACCAGCTTTGTACATCTAGAGAGGGACATTTTTGCCCATTCTTCTTCTTTGCAGAATATCTCAAGCTCTGTCAGATTGGATGGAGAGCGTCTGTGAACAGCAATTTTCAAGTCTTGCCACAGATTCTCAATGCGATTTAGGTCTGGACTGTGACTGGGCCATTCTAACACATGAATATGCTTTGATCTAAACCATTCCATTGTAGCTCTGGCTGGATGTTTCGGGTCGTTGTCCTGCTGGAGGGTGAACCTCCGTCCCAGTCTCAAGTCTTTTGCAGGGCATTTTGGGAGTGCTAAATACAGCGCTACCAACCCGCCCAAAAATGCTGCTTGCAGGACTTTTCGGAATGGCCTACAAGTGCACCGCCTGAGTGTGAAAAGTCACACTGGAATGAATGGGAGGCCGTTTTCAGGCACTTAGCAGAGGCGATTTCCAGCGCTAAAGTTCTTGAAAACCGTCCCAGTGTGAAAGGGGTCCAACAGGTTTTCTTCTAAGATTGCCCTGCATTTTGTTCCATCCATCATCCCATCAACTCTGACCAGCTTCCCTGTCCCTGCTGAAAAAAAAGCATCCCCACAACAAGATGCTGCCACCACCATGTTTCACGGTGGGGATGGTGTGTTCAGGGTGATGTGCAGTGTTAGTTTTCCCCCACACATAGCGCTTTGCTTTTAGGCCAAAAAGTTAAATGTTGGTCTCATCTGACCAGATCACCTTCTTCCACATGTTTGCTGTGTCCCCCACATGGCTTCTCACAAACTACAAACAGGACTTCTTATGACTTTCTTTCACCAATGTCTTTCTTCTTGTCACTCTTCCTTAAAGGTCAGATTTGTGGAGAACACGACTAATAGTTGTCCTGTGGACAGATTCTCCCACCTGAGCTGTGGATCTCTGCAGCTCCTCCAGAGTTACCATGGACCTCTTGGCTCTTCTCTGATGAATGCTCTCCTTGCCCGGCCGGTCAGTTTAGGTGGACGGCCATGTCTTGGTAGGTTTGCAGTTGTGCCATACTCTTTCCATTTTCCGATGGATTGAACAGAGCTCCGTGAGATGTTCAAAGCTTGGGAGATTTTTTTATATCCTAACCCTGCTTTATACTTCTCCACAACTTCATCCCTGACCTGTCTGGTGTGTTCCTTGGCCTTCATGATGCCGTTTGTTCACGAAGGTTCTCTAACAAACCTCTGAGGGCTTCATAGAATAGCTGTATTTATGCCAAGATTACATTACACACAGATGGACTCTATTTACTAATTCAGTGACTTCTGAAGGCAATTGGTTCCACTAGATTTTAGTTAGGGGTATCAGAGTAAGGGGAGCTGAATACAAATAGACGCCACACTTTTCACATATTTGTAAAAAATTTTGAAAACCATTTATCATTTTCCTTCCACTTCACAATTATGAGCCACTTTGTGTTGGTCTATCACATAAAATCCCAATAAAATGCATTTACGTTTTTGGTTGTAACATGACAAAATGTGGGAAATTTCAAGGGGTATGAATACTTTAAGGCACTGTACCTGTACCTTGCTCCATGCTTCTGGGCTCAGGGCGAAGGAACAAAATACATTTTTAGTATAAAGCAGCACATAATACACATATTAACATTTGTTAGGTACACACCTAAACCCTCGATTACCCAAAGATGTTATCCCCTTCCCAGCCAGTGTCATTAGTCCAGTGACAGGGTATAGCATTATAACTGATCACTGTATTAGTGTCACTGGTGATGTCAGTGTCAGTCAGTTCCCACCCAGCGTCAGTTAGTGTCAGATTGCTCACCCCCATCATTGGTGTCAGCGGGAGGATAGTGCCCCATATCAGTGGGAAGAGTAGTGCCCCGAGGGCCAGATAAAGGCAGGCAAAGGACTGTATCTGGTCCTCGGCCCGCAGTTTGGAGACCGCTGGGTGTAAAAAAAAGTTAAGTTATCTTTTTTTCATCCCCATCTTGCTGCTTCCTCTGTGCCACTTCCCAGAACTTCTGGTCAGGGAGCAAGACTCATGATCCGATTACTGGTCACACAACTACACTTCTCGGGACTAGATGTCCCATCATTCTTGGCACCATGGCGTACGCATACTCCTTCATTTATACCATTTGGATGACGCCGCCTGCATCGGCATTCAAAGGTAGCCCAGACAACATATACAAAACACGCCCCTAGCTCCTCCAAGGGAAGCGACTGACAGTGGCTCCCCTGGCAGTGCCTCGGCAGCTGCTTTTAAAAACTTCCCATGGATGAGGAGCGTCTGGTGTGCCTTGTGTGTTATCCTCCTGTGGTTGCATGTGACTAGGAAGCTCAGCTTACCCTGCTCCCCCCTCCCAGTAGTGGCTCAGCAGTTCAACTTCAAAAATGAATTTCTTCACAGTGCCTGCAACTACATAGGTCAATGAGGGCTTGTTTTGAAGACACAACACCCAACACAGACATGGATCCTCCCTCCCTGCTTATCTTACGAGATGGAAACCTCTCTGACCTTTCTGAATTCTCTGTGCTCAGAGTCGGGCGCTCCTCCTTGTGGTCGGTGCTGGAAGCGGTGCTGTTAGTGCGGTGCAGGCCACGGCGAGAGTGCTTGCGCCTTGGGTGGTCCCATTCTGGAGGAGGTTCCTCGTTGTCCACAGTCTCACTCTCCACATAGGGGTAGGCGACAAGATTGATGTAGCCGTCACTGTCACCTTCAAAGCAGACCGACACAACACCTGTACAGGAGAGGGCATACTGCATCACACAGCAACCTCAGGAGACAAAAGTGTTTATATAACATATGGACTGACTTTCTCTAGGCTCAGTTGACCAATCAGTGTACAGCGACAGAGGAGGCGAGACCGGTGCGCAGAGAGAGAAGCAGCGATCACAGGTCAATTCATTTCATTATAAAAATCACAAATAGGAAACATAAGGGCAATACAAAGACACTGAATTTCAAAGGAGCCAACTTCCCTAAACTATGCTCCTTGCTAGAAGATATTAAAATGGCATAAAATCTTAAGAACAAAGAACACGGAGGAGAGATGGGTTTAAGAGCATATTAAATAAGGGTATTAGCCAGTGCATCCCAATTGGAAATAAATTTAAAAGAGCGAACAAAAGTCTTGGGTGGCTTAACTCCAACGTAGAAATGCAAATAAAAGCAAAGGAGAAGGCCTTAAAAAAAAATAAGGCTGAGGGGGTCATCGTCAGCATTCCAACTTTCCAAAGTATGCAATAAGAAATGTAAGGGTGCAATCAGAGCGGCTAAGATAGACCACGAAAGACACAGAGAGTAAAAAAAAAATCTTCCAAGAAATTCTTTAAGTATATAAATAGTAAAAGAGGGAGGTCAGATCATATTGGCCCCATAAAGAATGATGAAGGGAATCTGGTTACTAAGGATGGGGAGATGGCGAGGGAATTGAATTTATTCTTCTCCTCAGTCTTGCAATGTTTATCCTCATGACACATCACAGGAAGCACCCTCACGGCTAACAGAGGATGGCGCTAGGAACAGACTTAAAAAAAAAAAACACACATTAATAGGTCACCAGGACCAGATGGCTTGCACCCGAGGATCCTTAAGGAACTCAGTCAAAGTATATGCCAGACCTGTTCCTAATTTTTATGAACAGTCTACTTATGGAATGGTACCAGCTGATTGGAGAAAAGCCAACGTAGCACCAATATTTAAAAAAAAAAAAAAAAAAAAAGGGACCAAAATACACCCCTGGGAATTACAGACCAGTTAGCCTAACATCAATAGTATGCAAGCTTCTGGAGGGGATGATAAGGGACTATATATACACACACAAGATTTTAGTAATGAGAACGGTATCATTAGCAGTAATCAGCATGGATTCATGAAGAATCTTTCTTGCCTAATCAATCTATTAACCTTCTATGAGGAGATGAGTTGCCATCTAGATAAAGGAAGGCCCGTAGACGTGGTGTATCTGAATTTTGCAAAAGCATTTGACACAGTTCCCAATAAATGTTCACTGTACAAAATAAGGTCCGTTGGCATGGACCACAGGGTGAGTACATGGATTGAAAACTGGTTACAAGGGCGTGTTCAGAGGGTGGTGATAAATGGGGAGTACTCGGAATGGTCAGGGGTGGGTAGTGGGGTCCCCCAGGGTTCTGTGCTGGGACCAATCCTATTTAATTTGTTTATAAACGACCTGGAGGATGGGATGAACAGCTCAGTCTCTGTATTTGTGGACGATACTAAGCTAAGCAGGGCAATAACTTCTCCGCAGGATGTGGAAACCTTACAAGAAGATCTGAACAAATGAATGGGGTGGGCGACTACATGGCAAATGAGGTTCAATGTAGAAAAATGTAAAATAATGCATTTAGGTGGCAAAAAAATGAATGCAATCTATACACTGGGGGGAGAACCTCTGGGGGAATCTAGGATGGAAAAGGACCTGGGGGTCCTAGTAGATGATAGGCTCAGCAATGGCATGCAATGCCAAGTGCTGCTGCTAACAAAGCAAACAGAATATTGGCATTAGAAAGGGGATCAACTCCAGAGATAAAACGATAATTCTCCCGCTCTACAAGACTCTGGTCCGGCCGCACCTGGAGTATGCTGTCCAGTTCTGGGCACCAGTCCTCAGGAAGGATGTACTGGAAATGGAGAGAGTCCAGAGAAGGGCAACAAAGCTAATAAAGGGTCTGGAGGACATTAGTTATGAGGAAAGGTTACGAGCACTGAACTTATTCTCTCTGGAGAGGGGATATGATTTTGATGTACAAATACCATACTGGTTACCCCACAATAGGGATAAAACGTTTCAGCGAAAGGGAAATTAAAGACATGCGAGCATTCACTAAAAATTAGAAGAGAAGCAGTTTAACCTTAAAACTGCGTATAGGGTTCTTAACTGTATGTGCGGCAAGGATGTGGAATTCTCTTCCACAAGCAGTGGTCTCAGCGGGGAGCATCGATAATTTCAAAAAACTATTAGATAGGCACCTGAGCGACCACAACATACAGGGATATACAATGTAATACTGACATAAAAGCGCAGAGAGGGAGAGGAGAGAGGAGAAGATATCAGCGCACAGAGACAGGAGGAGATCAGTGCGCAGAGACAGAGGTGGGGAGATCAGTGTAAAAGATATGAGTGCACAAAAAGGGGGGGGGGGGTATCAGAATACAGAGACAGTGTAAATAAACAGAATGTACAGAAAATGGTGGATTTTCACCTTTATATTCGGGTGTGAATTCCTTCATTTCAGGCGGTAGGGATTCGTAGAAGCGCTGCTCCCGAGGAATGAGGGGTTTGCACACTGTGTGGTCATCATAGCGCATCATACTGCTGTGTCCCCCCACCTGATGGATGAACGGTTCCAGCAGGACCCCCCGGCCCCTGTCGCACACCGCGCTCTTGCCGCACTTCCCCACTTCCATGGTTTGACAAACACACATTGCGTTGCACGCACAGTGCTGGGAGGGGACATGGAGAGGAGCGCAGGGGCCGGGCAGCAGCACTGAGGGGCAGAAGAAGGCGGCTGGCAGTTCCTTCAGGACAGAGTCACTCCTCGGATCTGGAAGAGAGAAGACTTTATGAAATAAACAGATGGTGGCAGCTGTCATAGTGAATCACTTACACAAACATACATCAGTAAACATAGTGCTCCCCCCCATACACCCAATTAATCATAGTGCCCCCCCCCCCCCCCATACACCCAATTAATCAGTGATTACTCCCATACATCTAATTCATTACAACTGACTTTATTAGCCTTCTCCATTGTCAAAGGAAGACCTCCGGCTCCCCCATTCTACCACCTGGCCCCTGGATTTTTCTTACTCAGCCTACACATCACAATTCCAGCACTACAACGGAGCAGACCATTGTCACGTGTTGCCAAACACATTCAGACCCAGGCTATCCCATCAGTCCCCGATCACCCATTCCTTTACCTCTTCTGTAAGCCCCAGGTTCAGAGGAGAAGGCCATGGCGGTCCTTTTCTTGGAGGGAGACATTGCAGGACTCCAGCAGGTGAACCATCTACTCCCTGGCACTGTGAGCATCTGCAGCTCAGTAGTGATATACAGGGCTCTATCTCTCGGCACTCTGCAGGCTATTCCCACTATTAGATTTCATCTTAAATTCTCTAATTGCCCATCAGTGAACCCGGCGAACTGAAAATTCGAAACCCCTGAGCTAGATCAGGTTCTCTTCCAATGAAATGAAGCCGTTCTCATGTCAGATGCTCTACTGTGAACCCTGTGAACTTCACCCAATAGCAATCTGCTTTGATCAAGTCAGTATTTATATCCATCTACGAACACAGAGGATTGTGGGAAGATTTATCACTCGCATTTCAAAGGAGGACGCCCATATCCAGGTAATAGGAACATGACCAAATTTCATACAAACATACAAACATTTCTAGGATCGCAAACCTTCCTGGATGGATAAAAGAGGCTGCTGGGTTGTGGATAGAAGGCAGCTAAAGCAAACCTAGGCTTTGTACATGCAGAGCTAAGAAACGTATTTTCTAAAACCAAATTGTTATCCATCAGGGATCAGGGCAGCCTCACCAGGGCGCCACGTCCCCCCCCCCCCAACCAGGGCAGCCTCACCATGGGCCAACCCCCCCAACCAGGGCAGCCTCACCATGCCCCCCCCCCCCCCCAACCAGGGCAGCCTCAACATGCCCCCCCAACCAGGGCAGCCTCAACATGCCCCCCCCAACCAGGGCAGCCTCAACATGCCCCCCCCAACCAGGGCAGCCTCAACATGCCCCCCCCAACCAGGGCAGCCTCAACATGCCCCCCCCCAACCAGGGCAGCCTCAACATGCCCCCCCCCAACCAGGGCAGCCTCAACATGCCCCCCCCCAACCAGGGCAGCCTCAACAAGCCCCCCCCCCCACCCCCACCAGGGCAGCCTCACCAGCCCCCCCCTCCCCCAACCAGGGCAGCTTCACCAGGGGCCCCATCAGCGAAGAAGAAAAAAATTACTTAGTTTGTTGTAACATTTTGGAAATAAGAAAAGCTTTTATTTTTTTACATACAGTTGGTCTTGGTTGGTCTACAGTTTGTGTATTTAGCAAAAAAAAAAACCCAGTGGTGATTAAATACCACCCAAAAAAAAGTTCTATTTGTGTGAAAAATAAATAAATAAATAAATAAAATGTCATATGGGTACAGCGTTGCATTACCATGGAACTGTCAAAGTGCGACAGCGCTGAAAGCTAAAAATTGGCCTGGGCAGGAAGGGGGTGAAAGTGCCCGGTATTGAGCTAATTAAATGCAGTAAAAGAGCATTCTGCTGCCTTTGCCCTATCATTCCTTCTCTGTACCCTGAAACATGGTACAGGAGGCGGTCAGGAGAGACTGCAGACACGACGCAAGAGACTGCAGACACGACGCAAGAGGCGGTCAGGAGAGACTGCAGACACGACGCAAGAGACTGCAGACACGACGCAAGAGGCGGTCAGGAGAGACTGCAGACACGACGCAAGAGGCGGTCAGGAGAGACTGCAGACACGACGCAAGAGGCGGTCAGGAGAGACTGCAGACACGACGCAAGAGGCGGTCAGGAGAGACTGCAGACACGACGCAAGAGGCGGTCAGGAGAGACTGCAGACACGACGCAAGAGGCGGTCAGGAGAGACTGCAGACACGACGCAAGAGGCGGTCAGGAGAGACTGCAGACACGACGCAAGAGGCGGTCAGGAGAGACTGCAGACACGACGCAAGAGGCGGTCAGGAGACTGCAGACACGACGCAAGAGGCGGTCAGGAGAGACTGCAGACACGACGCAAGAGACGGTCAGGAGACTGCAGACATGACGCAAGAGGCGGTCAGGAGACTGCAGACACGACGCAAGAGGCGGTCAGGAGACTGCAGACACGACGCAAGAGGCGGTCAGGAGAGACTGCAGACATGATGCAAGAGACGGTCAGGAGACTGCAGACACGACGCAAGAGACGGTCAGGAGACTGCAGACATGACGCAAGAGACGGTCAGGAGACTGCAGACATGACGCAAGAGACGGTCAGGAGACTGCAGACACGACGCAAGAGACGGTCAGAGACTGCAGACATAAAACAGGCAGTCCCCGGGGTTACAAACAAGATAGGCTCTGTAGGTTTGTTCTTAAAATTGAATGTGTATGCAATCTGGAACAGGTACATTTTTTTTTAAGTGTAACTCTAAGGAAATGTAGAGTTACTCCTTAGATCTATAATGTTGTATAATATGTTTTTATCTCACGCTAGCTTGTGCAAGTTTATCAGAAGTGCTAAGGCAGAGTGCGAAGCAGGATGCACCTGCAGTCAGAATTGTCATTTAGCCGTAGCGTGTTAGGAACAAATATTGCGTGTTGAGAACATTGGCCTAATGCCCAAAAGATGAGGTTAAATATTCTTATTCGCTGAATCTGTCTCTGGGCAGAAATACTTTGAATATTTTTTTTTGGTTAGTAATGCGATTGGTTGTTTATAGGGCATTTCCCCTATACAACCCCTTTTTGGTTAATTGCATATATCCTGTGAAGCCGGAATAAACCTTTGTATTCTTGATCATCCACACATCGTGTATGGTGTCTCGATTACCCGATCGGTCAGAGAGGTTTTCCATTGACCAAAGTCCAGCTCGAGTACAGGACAGAGGGGCTGAAAATAAGACCACCTTTCAGAAACGGTACCAGAAGTGGGGGTGCATTTGAACAGGTAAGCTTTCTTTAAAATTACTTTTGAGAAAAGTATTTATGAACAGCTTACTCTGTCAATGTCATCTCCACATGCTATAGATATCACGGCATGAGAGTAATCTATGCCTGAGAAGTAGGGGCAATGAAAGGCAGCTCGCTCAAAGGGAACCTCGCTAGGTTGGCCAGGATCCCAGGTAATGATATAAAAAGGGATTGAAAACTTTGTTTTCAACCAATAGGACTGGTCAGTGAAACCTCTAACTTATTCAATTGTCAGGACGCTGTCCTGAATTCTTAACAGGCCTGTTATTTGTGTATAAGGGATCAAAAACCTATCTGGTTGCTAGTGTTGGTGGGGGTTATTATCATAAAGGTGGGCAAGGGCCCCTTGTTTCGTGAAGGGGTACCTAGAATACAGACATTGAGGTTCAATATACATAATACCTTCTTGTTCCAGGAAGGTTTAACTGTTAAAGGTGTAAGGAGCACTGTGGAATTTAGACCTGGTGAAAGGTTTGTGGTTTATCCCAGGTCATTAACTGTATGTTGAGTCTGATGTATATAGATAGAAATACGGTAAAGGAATAATAAATAATATAAGTTAAAGTATAAGAATTAAACATGGGAAATCTGCCGGGAAAGGAAGGTTCGGAAGGTAAGACGGATCAGCCCACTCCCTTAGATTTCGTGTCTGGGAACTATGGAAAAAACATTATACTAAACCCTTCTGGAAAAACATATTGGCCAGAGCATAAGCTCTACAAATTCCGGGTTTAACTAAACATGGGCCATGTTCTGGAGAAGATTGGGAGGAGGTCACCAAAATGTGCGGGCAACATAAACAGTATAATTATCCACCGTTCCCTTATGACAAAGAATATATGATTGATTGTTACAAGATATGGTCCAAAGCATTAAAAGAATATAGAAAAAGGTTTCCCCATCCTGTAGAGAAACCCCCTTCCCAAGAGCCGATGGCTGCCTCCACCCCCGTCCCTTATGTTCACTCACCTTGTCATGAGCTAAACATGGAAGACCCAGATGGGTATGTGCGCTTAGGCGCCCCCGCCACCCTATGCCATGATCAAGACTGATTCTGAAAGAAAACCAAGGAAAAAAAAAAAAAAAAAACTTTACCCCTCTCCAGAATTGACCATGGGAGCACTGACTGCCGTAGTTGATCAAAAAGGGGGGAACATGGTTAGATCATCAAGAAGTTGATAGGAAAGCTACAGATGTTATTAATAGGATGGACAGGGAAAGGAAAAGAGAAAAAGAGGAAGAGAGAAGAGAAGGAGGATAGGCAACAGGAGGAAAGAAAACAAAAAAGGATGCAAGCAAGAATAGACAGGGAAGCAAGAAGGGAGGCAGAGATGATGGAAGCCTTAAAAGACTTCCACCGAAGGACAGATGAGAACGAGATCTAAAGTGAAGTATGTGGGGGAATCATTGCCTGTTTCCCCCTTCTGTTGAGCAAGACGAGGAGAATATCCCGACCCTTGAAGGGGACGAAGATAACACTCCCCTGATTTCCCCTAGAAATCCTGTCACTTCCACCTCTGAGACAGGATTTGCTTTACCTCTCATGACCATGGGAACCACACAAGTCCAAATCCTGCTGCCACTAGGCACTGTCAGGGAGATTAAACAAATCTGCCCCAAACCTAGGAAAGATCCCCGAGCGGCGGTAAACTTTCTTAAGAGGTATTGCGAAGGGCGCATGTCCAGCAGAGGATTTAGAAGTTATAATAAGTGCCGTAGACCCTGAAAGCTCAGCAGACATAGATGTGTCAAAATGGGTTGCCTCCAGTAATTTATATCAGGCCGGGGAAGACTGGACAACATTTTGGAACAGTCTTCTCGCAGCATGGAGGAAAGCCTATAAACCAGAAATGCCAATACATGACTTAATCTCTTGTAAACAGCTGCCAGGGGAAGATTTTTACTCTTTTGTGTCCCGGCTTTTTAAGATCTATCTAGCATGTGAGATAGATAGTGCACAACTCTTCGTTAGGTACAGCCATGAACAATGGGGACACCAAGGTAACCCAAGTAATGAAACTGGTTAATCCTAAATGGGCAACCCATGTCCCCTCCAGAGTTCATAGAGGATGTAAAGAAAAAGGGCCACCTCAGGGTTTTTTAACACAAAGGGTGGTCTGTTCGCCCAGACCTCTGGAACAACCACCCCTGTATCCCCCATGTTTCCCGCCTTTGATAATCCTGCATTCCAAACACAAGACCAAGGATGTTTTCATTGTGGGGATCCCTTTCATTGGAAGTCCGAGTGCCCTCACAGGAGAGGTGCACGTGGCAGGTTTCAGAGGTGGGGGAAATTTTAGAGGGAGATATCAGCGTAATGCCGCGTACACACGGTCGGAGGACTTTTCGTCTACAAAAGTCCAACGGACGCTGACGGACTAAAGCTGGCTGGTAATCCGATCGTGTGTGGGCTTCTCCGGACTTTCAACGGACTTTTTTAGCCTAAATCCGACGGACTTTAGATTTGAAGCATGCTTCAAATCTTTACGTCGTAAGTACGACGGACCCCGAAGTCCGCTCGTCTGTATGCTAGTCCGACGGACCAAAAACCCATGCTAGGGCAGCTATTGGCTACCGGCTATGAACCTTCCTATTTTAGTCCGGTGTACGTCATCACGTACGAATCCGTCGGACTTTGTGTGGTCGTGTGTAGGCAAGTCCGTTCGTTAGAAAGTCTGCTGCAAGTCCGCTGAAAGTCCGCCGGAAGTCTGTCGGACAGGCTGTCGGACTTTTGTAGACGAAAAGTCCGACCGTGTGTACGCGGCATAACTCCCCAAATTACCAACAACAAAACTAGACCCCCCCAACACACCCAGCATCAGCCACCACCGCCTGGCCGCCAAACACGGCCCGTGGCCAACGCCCGGCCTCCCCTAGAACCCAGGAACACTGTAGACCCGATTCAGATGGATCAGGGGCCGAACTATGGCCTTCATGGCCACTTACCTGCACCTTTGGGGCCCATTACAGGACTTACAGATTGACTTCACTCATGCCCAAACAGAAAGGTAATATCAAATTTCTTTGTGTGATAGTAGACAAATTTTCCTCCTGGCCGGAAGCTATTCCCGTCACAGGAGAAACCGCGGGAATAGCCACTAGGTGTTTAATTAATCATTGGATCAGTAGGTTCGGTTTGCCCGCTACCACATACTCTGACCAGGGACCTGCTTTCACTGCAAAACTCACTCAAGAATTAGTGAGAGTCTTGGGGATACAATGGAAGCTCCACATCCCTTATTACCCCCAGAGTGCAGGAGTAGTGGAAAGAATGAATAGGAACATTAAAGACAAATTAAAGAAGGCCACACAGGGTACCATGAAAAACTGGCTCCATTTCTTGCCAGGGGTACTTTTCCAGATAAGGACCACCCCCCATTCTAGGACAGGACTCTCCCCCTTTGAAATCCTCATGGGTAAACCCGCCCAAAAGGCCCCCAAGATAGGTGAGGAATCTAAATCTATATTCCTTATAGGAAGAGCACGTGAAATACCTGGTAAGTAGTCTTGCTGAAACCTATGACAAGGTTGCTGTCACCTTTCCTCCTCTTTCAACAGAACCAACACACCCTTTCGTCCCAGGGACAAAGTGTTGATTAAGCAACTTGCAGTCCGCAAGCAACCCGGTCCCGTCTTCCAAGGCCCATTTGAAGTCCTCAAGGTCTCTAGGACAGCAGTACTAACGGATCAAAGCCCGCAATGGATCCATGCATCAAGGTTGAAAAAAAGCCCACAAAAGAAGGAAGCAGAAAAAAGGGATGAAAAAGCTCCTACCAGTAACTGTTCAAGAAGGGACTCTGCCCCCTCCCACGAAGCCCCTTAGCCGCCCGAATTACTTTTGCCATAAATTCCCCCCCCAAAAAAGGTCTACAACCTGGACAATTTTCCTCTTCTCAATTGTCATGACCACCATTGTATTCCTGCTCTTATTTTGTGGGTGCTGGAGGAGTTCATCATGCGGAATGGGAGAGGATGTTGGTGTAAAAGTGAAAGGCAGAGCTGCGTTCATGGGACCACATTTATCCATGCTGCACTAGCACAGCGAACCAAATGTCCAAAGCACAGGCTGCGTCAGTTACTGGGTATCATTATCAGAAGAGAGATGGTTCATGTAACATAGCAGGCATCATACTCTTGGCCACTCATAAAGGACCGAACAAAACGTGGTGTATGAATCCACAACATAGGGCCACACAAAAAATAGTGGAGTAGACTAAAAAGGGCAAAGAAGTCAGAGAAAGACATTAACTCAGTAATGCAACATAGGAGGCCCCTCCCCCAAGCAGTCACAAAAAAGAAAATACCCAAATACAACCTTGATAGTGAGAATAATGGAGTTAAACTTGACCCGGAGACCTACTCCGTCCCTGAAATGATCCCGCATCACTTTATTATGATGCATGCTTTTAGGAGAAAAACAGAATCGTTCTGAATGCTGGGTGTGCTCCCATATGGGCACGGGCCGACATTCAGTCCCCATGGTTGGAAGGCCGGTCACCCTAGAGCAGCTGCTAAATGTTACCCAGGAGGTCCCTATTATAAATACCACCACAATAAACAAACCCCTCTTATTCACCGGATACATAAGGAAGCCCCAATTTTGTTTTCTAAATGGAGCAGGAAAGAGACTGTACAATGGGAAGTTTTGCAGGGGTACCCAAGTTAATCTTACTATGTTGAACCTACCTCTGGCCCTTAATGGTACAATAGACATAGAGGGTTTAGTCACTTTCAACATCCCTGATCCCGATGAAAGAGTAGGTAATGCGTCCCTGTATGATATAACCAAGTGTGTAAGGGGACCCGAGAATCTACAGGTCACTGAATGGATAAACAGAACACATATGGATAGCATTCCTTCCTTGGGGGATTGGATGTGCTTAGTGGGATTAAGGTCAAGGCTGAGCCCCCCCAAAGTGGTTCAAGCCCCTCATGTCCCCCAAGGTTGGATGGTATGTTGTGGGCTATGGTGCCACACTACCATCCCTTAATCCTATGGACAGGAAAACTTCAGGATGGTGTACTCTTGTGGAGATCATCCCTTTTATGGGGACCACAGGGACGGAAACTCCTGTGTCCATGATACCTGCTCACGGTCACCTTGAATTTGGTAGACATAACAGGGAAGTAACCACTTGGTGGGACAAAGTCTTTGCATCATTGGGAGGGGCGGGTATGTACAATTCCCTCACAAAGGTAGATGAGTTTGGGATGTTAATAGATTCATGGATGAATGCCACGGCAATAGATGTAGGATTGCTTAATGAGGAACTCAGGAAAGTGTTATTTGAACAAGAGGTAATTAAGCAGAGGCAGGAGAGAATGATGATGGTCCTTACAGGGTTGTGTGATCTGACAGGAGATAAAAACTTGTGCTGCACATACATGAATAACCTTACAAAACCCATCAGAAGATTTGGAGGTCCCAGACTATTATGACGTTATTAAAGGCCACAATGATGAAAGGGCACAAATTACAGGACCAAATGAGACGCATGGGGGACTCGTGGAATCCCTTTTCAGGTATAGAGGGTGGTTTGGTTCATTTTGGGAAAGCATCATGAATTTCTTTAAGAAGGCGGGTATGATACTCCTCATGGTACTTATTCTAGGTCTTGCCATCTATGTGACAATCAAGTTGTTGTTCTGTCTGATAAGTAAGGTAGCAAAAATTAAAAAACCCAGTTGATGAGCCAGAAACGGCCATGACTATGTTCTACTCAGAGCATAAGTGGTACAGGTGAGCGATCAAGGGGAGATGAGGGTCTCCCATGATCAAAGGAGGGATTGTAAGGAAATGTAGAGTTACTCCTTAGATCTATAATGTTGTATAAGATGTTTTTATCTCACGCTAGCTTGTGCAAGTTTACCAGAAGTGCCAAGGCAGAGTGCAAAGCAGGATGCGCCTGCGGTCAGAATGGTCATTTAGCCATAGCGTGTTAGGAACAAAATATTGCGTGTTGAGAACATTGGCCTAATGCCCAAAAGATGAGGTTAAATATTCTTAGAATTGTGACGCTGAATCGGTCTCTGGGCAGAAATACTATGAATATTTCTTTTTGGGTTAGTATTGACTGTATAACATAATGCTTGAATGTGAGTGGTTGTTTATAGGGTGTTTCCCCTATACAACCCCTTTTTGGTTAATTGCATATATCCTGTCAAGCCGGAATAAACCTTTGTATTCTTGATCATCCACACATCGTGTATGGTATCTTGATTACCCGACCGGTCAGAGTTTTCCATTGACCACCAAAGTCCAGCTCGAGTACAGGACAGAGGGGCTGAAGATAAGACCACCTTTCAAATACAGCCCATTAAAATTATTTTTAGTTTTTTTTTTGGATAGTATAGGGAAGGGTTACCACCCCTCTTATGTTTGATTTCCTGTCTGTGCCCCTGTTCAGAAGATTTCACCTCACTTGCGGTCTGACAATTTAATTTTGAAAATTTTAGGTTGTCATGGAACTGTGGAAGAGAGCGAGAGAGAGAGCGAGAGAGCGAGC
>JBBHAA010003843.1:47500-51806 GCA_037953035.1 Aquarana catesbeiana
GAGCACGAGAGAGAGCACGAGAGAGAGCACGAGAGAGAGCACGAGAGAGAGAGAACGAGAGAGAGAGAGAGAGAGAGAGAGAACATGCTATAGGAGTTGTTGAAGACTGGGGACATGCTTTAGGAGACAGTCATACACACGAAAAGTGACACCATCAGCCCACAACAATCGCATCCCAACATACAACCAATCATCTCTGCACCATCCATTACAAAGAACAAAATACACTCTCCAGGAAACCGATCAGACATAAAAATCCTCCTAGGACTGGAGATCTGTACTGAGGAGGAATTTTTGGCAGCACCTCTGGGAGGGTAAATTTAGGAAGCATTCTCTTCTCCCGACACAGAGATCTCTCCAAACCTATTTATAGAAATCTCAGAGAAGAGAGAAAGCCGAGTGATAAGGCCACATACCGACATTCACAACCCCAAATTCTGACATCTTCCCAGATCATAGCTGGTTGATATTGGCACGGTAACCCACAGGCCGGGGACCATCCCGAGACTCAAGAAACAAGGCTCCAAAACATTAAAAAAAAAAAAAAAAAAAAAAAAAGCAGATTGGTCTCCCGGCTCTGTGGATCTGGCCAGTCCTGCCAGGAACTATGACCAGCGTATCACACTGGGTCATTTACCACCTTTCTTGGGCACCAGCCGTACACAGTCAGGGCTATTCAATTTAAATTAAATTAAAAATACACACCACCTGGATTTTGGGTTACTGAATTTACCGAAAGCTAATTCTGGATTGGATACTTTGGACTACTGATGAATACAGGCTGATGAAAGAGGCGTGGGTTAAGCTTCCGAAACGCGTACCTGTGGCTTACACAGCGGTTGGACTGACAGCTCCTCTCACTACTCCAGCTGGACACATCGTCTTTGGGCGGACATCCGATTTCTGGAGACCACGGACTGGGATGAGTCCCACACCGGGGACAGCCAGAGTTCATGGAAATTTTGTTAAAGAGGAACTTTAGTTCCCTTTAGGTCGGGCCCCACCCTCCAAAAATGTACCAATTAAAGCCAATAGGACTGAGCTACAACTGTGTTTTGAACAAAGCTATGACAGTTGCAGAATGGTAGATCAATGTAAAAAGATCCACTGCGAACGTCAGAGCAAAATAAAATAAATTCAACCACTACATCTAAGGGCTGGTAAACTGCAATAAAAAGGTTATAATAATTATATACAATGTATATGTTACACTTTTGTTCTTGGGTTTAGTTACATTTTAAAGATGCAGGCTTTAGTAAGATATTAGACAACTACCCTTAACGATTAAAGGGGAACTACACTGCATCTGAGCACCACAAATGCTATTTAGCTTAGCTTTTAATATTCAAAAGCAAACTCCCTCCAATCCATCCATGTCTCCATGCTTTAATTTGCTGAGAAAGAACTTTAAAGAAACCCACCCCCCCACCCCCCGAGCATTTTTTGGCTGTGGCCATCTTGAGTAAGGGCAGATGATTCATGTAGCATGCAGGAAGGCGAGTGTGCCTAGCTGAGAAAGACCCTCTTCCCCCACTGAAGACTTCTGGTATGTATGACATTGTCTGAGAAAAAAAAAAGAAAAAAGAAAGAGCAAGAAAGAGCAAGAAAGAGCAAGGCCTCTTTCACACGGGGGATCCGTATGTCCGTTTTTCATCCTTCCGTTTTCGGATGAAAAATGGACATACATGTATCCCTATGGAGCGTCGGATGTCAGCGGTGACATGTCCGCTGACATCCGACCCCGCTCCGATCCGAAAAGTGTAACGGAGGAAAACCCTACTTTTCCATCCGTTTTCGGATCGGGTGACGACGGACTCTACGGTCCGTCATCATCCGATCCCCCCATAGGGGAGAGCGGCGCTCTGACAGGTCACTGTGCAGGGACGGACCTGTCATTTTCCTGCTCAGCGGGGATCGGCGGAGCAAGCGTGTGTTCACAGGGCGGATCATCACTGATCCGCCCCGTGTGAAAGAGCCGAAAGAAAGAGAGCAAGAAAGAAAGAAAGAGAGCAAGAAAGAGCAAGAAAGAAAGAGAAAGAGCAAGAAAGAAAGAGAAAGAGCAAGAAAGAAAGAAAGAAAGAAAGATCCCTTCCTCTCTATTTACTAAGGCTAGCAGCATAAAGATTAAAAACGGTCAGTGTTGACTGAGAAAGTGAAGTTTCACATTAATGCCAGTGATGATCCGCCCCGTGTGAAAGAGCCGAAAGAAAGAGCAAGAAAGAGAGCAAGAAAGAGAGCAAGAAAGAGCAAGAAAGAGCAAGAAAGAGCGAAAGAGAAAGAGCAAGAAAGAGCGAAAGAGAAAGAGCAAGAAAGAGCGAAAGAGAAAGAGCAAGAAAGAGCGAAAGAGAAAGAGCAAGAAAGAAAGAAAGAGAAAGAGCAAGGAAAGAAAGAGAGAGAAAGAGCAAAGAAAGAAAGAGAGAGAAAGAGCAAGAAAGAAAGAAAGAGAAAGAGCAAGAAAGAGCAAGAAAGAGAAAGAGCAAGAAAGAGCAAGAGCAAGAGCAAGAGCAAGAGCAAGAGAAGAAAGAAAGAAAGAAAGAAAGAAAGAAAGAAAGAAAGAAAGAAAGAAAGAAAGAAAGAAAGAAAGAAAGAAAGAAAGAAAGATCCCTTCCTCTCTATTTACTAAGGCTAGCAGCATAAAGATTGAAAACGGTCAGTGTTGACTGAGAAAGTGAAGTTTCACATTAATGCCTTATTAAATTATTATAATGCCGGATGAATAAGTGTCGGAAAAGTCTACTTTTTAAAAACTGTTAAATGTTCCAGTCAAGGGAGTATATACACTCCTAGTGACAGCCGATTGATGTTGTAGATAAAAAGGGCCGCTCCCAGCATGCACTACTACAGACAATACATGCATTAATAAACTGCTTCTTCTAGTACCATCATGCTGGGAGTTTTAGTTCTTCAGCAGCCCCCCCGAATACAATGGTTGCCCACAGCCCCTCCTCCTTTGTACCATCAGACTCACTGGAGAGGAACCCGTCCATCCATCCATCCATCCCTGTGAGCTGCGGAGAAGCTCCAGTGACCTTTACAATCTGCTTGCCGTCTGATCTGTGCTGACCTGCGTCTGGAATGCATAAAATCTCATTGCTGTTCTGTGATAAATTTCACAGCCACTGCACACTGGGGAATACACACACTTTTCATTTATTCAATTTTAAATGAAGGGACATATAAAGTAAACACAATTAATTGTAAAGCATTTGTTGTTGGTACATAAGAGTGTCCCAGAAGAATGCAGTCTGTCAGCAGGTGTGATGCAGGAAATGCGCTCGATTATCAGATGTAATCCAGGTGATGCGCTTTGTTGTCAGGCATAATGCAGAAATTGCACCCTCAATATCCGGTGTAATGTACGAAATGCGCTCTGTCAGCAGGTGTAATGCAAGAATTGCACCCTGTTGTACTCTATACTAATGAGGAAAATGCTTTCCATTGGCAGGTGTATTGCAAAAATTTCACCCTGTTGTCAGATGTAATGCAAGAATTGCACCTTGTTGCCAGGTGTGATGCACGACATGCACTCTATTCTCAGGTATAAATGTAGGTAATGCGCTCTGTTGTCAGGTGGAATGAAGAAAATGCTTTCCCTTGGCAGGTGTATTGCAAAAATTGCACCCTGTCAGCAGATGTAATGCAGGAATTGCACCCCGGTGTCAGATGTAATGCAGGGCAGGAGAGCAGCTGTCAGTGTGTACAGCGAGGCTTCATTTTCTATGACCTCTGTGTAGGTCTGTGTAATAGCAGGCCTGGGTATGTACACATTTATTAGGCGGCGGTGAGAACACACAGAGCGCCCAGCACATGGAGGATCTAATAATAGGCCGCTGATAAGACACGATCGTCCTTCACACACACAGCCTGCCCATCACCCACATACAGGACCAGAGATTCCCCAGACACCAGAAGAAGGAATAAACAGAACAAATATTTTATGTCATCGCTCTTACCCAGGAGATGAATGAAATGAGCCCGCAGGTCTCTGGACAGAGTACAATGTATAACCAGGAGGAGATCATTGCACAGACGGAGCCGCAGTTTCCTGTCTGTTATTGGGGCAGGAAATGTGCGGCTTCTGGGACACAAAATGTCTTTTAGCAACTATAGGAGACCAGGACGCATCCTGTGCTATGAACCTTACTATGTACAGAGTGCATACGCTGTATAACAAATCTGTATCACCTCCCCCCCTGGCAACCCCTACCAACTGTACACCAACCCCCTAATCAGTACCTCCAGACCCATGACCACCCCTACCAACTGTACACCGACCCCCTAATCAGTACCTCCAGACCCATGACCA